>WAAF01003928.1:35375-54793 GCA_013400475.1 Tricholaema leucomelas | reverse complement strand
CTGGCAGAGGGGAGATTTAGACTGGATGTTAGGAGGAAGTTCTTTACAGTGAGGGTGGTTAAGACACTGGCACAGGTTGCCCAGGGAGGTTGTGGATGCTTCCTCCCTGGAGGCATTTAAGGCCAGGCTGGATGAGGCCTTGAGCAACCTGCTCTAGTGGGAGGTGTCCCTGCCTATGGCAGGGAGTTGGAGCTGGATGATCCTTGAGGTCCCTTCCAACCTAAACCATTCTATGATTCTATGAAAATAGTTGCCAGACAATGCATTTATTAATAGAAGATAATTCCTTACAAATGATATCTATGGGCTACACAGAAACTTCACACGGTACTGTATGGCAGTGAGTATTCCAGGGACTGTAGTTAGACAGTCAAAATTCAGATAAGCACTGAAATCCGAGAACTGCTTTGGCTAAAGAATTTCTAAGGTAGGAGAAAGTTCTTAGAGAGAGAGTTAAGTGTTTTTCTCAAAGGGAAAGGGAAAAGAAAGTATCTGGAGGCCTGCAAGACTGCAAACAGCTGGAACCTGCTTCTGTCCTGGAAGGTACTGTGCCACACAGGTGAAACACCCATTGGAGGAAATATTCTCCTATTGACAGATGTTCTCCTGTGTTATAAATTGATAATAAGTAAAGAGATTTATTTCAACTTTTCATGGGCTCCGGTTCCTTTCTTTCTTTCTTTTTTTTTTTAAACAATGATGGATTAAAAAATGAGTCAGAAAGGGAATCTCACAAAGCACTTATTGACAGGAGAGACATTTTTTCCTATAGTTTAAGCAATACAGGTGTGTGGGAGGAAAAAGGGGATGGTGGGAAGATGATCGATGACTCAAAAGTTCTTTATGAGATGTATTCCCTGGGACTTGGATTCTTAAATCTTTATAAAGATGAAGATTTTATAAATGCAAAGTGGAGTTATATATTTCAGTTGTATCATCTGGGATTTATTCTCTTGGGAATGTTAATAGCTTGTATGCCATCTGTGCTATCTAACTTTCTAACACATTGATCTGAGAGAGCTGGATCTTGTCTTTTAAGATAGATAGTAACTTATGGAAAAGACAATGATCATTTTATTTCTTTAACTGTGACTCTGGGTATGTCATTCCTCACTGGAATCTCTCAAAAGACTTGTGGGGAAGCACAAGTTCTGACTAGCCCACCTTTTTTTTTTGGCAAATGATGAAATATGAGTGTTTTCCAAGTGTCTATAGAAGGTGTAAAATATACGACCTGAAAAATGGGATTTGTGAAAAGGATTTCCTAAGAGTTGGTTTCAGTATGAAGCTTCAGGATGTCTTTCAGAAATGGACAAGGAAAACAGTAATTCATAGAATCATAGAATCAACTAGGTTGGAAGAGACCACCAAGATCATCCAATCCAACCTATCACCCAGCCCTGTATCCTTAACATACAGTAAAAGCACAAAAACTGTAAATCTGCAAAAACCACAGAGGAATTCAATACAGAACTGAATCAAATTGAGTCCTGTCTAGTTACCTGTTAGAGGATACCATAGAGTTACAAGAGGCCTTACAATGGACATACTCTGAAAACCACAAGCTTGAGAAACAAACCTCAAAGTATTATTGAGTACAGTCCTGTGAGGCTGATCAGCAAACAGGAAAAACCCTCAATAAGTTAATAAGTTAAATGGAATATTTGCATGATACTGATATGTTCTCAAACTGCAAGTGACATTTGGGACATAAATACCTTGCAAGCTTCAGAATCACAAGGCCCTCTTTGAAACACTGATTTATATGAACATTCCTTCCTCCTTCCTGAATGCAATCTTGACTGTTGTCCTAATTAGACACCTTTCCAGGAGCTTTCCAAAATCATAATTCAGCAAT
This sequence comes from Tricholaema leucomelas, assembly GCA_013400475.1. NCBI lineage: Eukaryota > Metazoa > Chordata > Aves > Piciformes > Lybiidae > Tricholaema lacrymosa > Tricholaema leucomelas. The sequence goes on along the minus strand of WAAF01003928.1, from coordinate 52,935 downwards.
TGAAATATGAATATTAAAAACCTGGCCTAATTTTGTAGGAATGTTTTGTACCAGTGTTGCAATAGTAATGAGGTTTAACAGCTACACAACTGCAGTAAAGTCTAAACTTTTCTGAAAATAGTTGTCTAAATCACATGAAAATGCAGTTACAAGGTTAAGATGCTGATATTGCAGAATCTCGTTCTCATATCTACCCAATGGAAGAGCAAATATTCAAGTACAAAACAGTTCCATCATTCAGTGCTCAGAAATGTACAAAATGTGTGACAATGTCAATTAACCACTGACTAAACATCCCCAATTAAGTAGAACAGCTCTGGAAGTTGTAAACTTGTCCTAGCATCACAAAGAAAATCCGGATGCTATGGCATTTTTCGAAGGGCTAAGGAGATGTCTATGATATAAAATACAATAAAGGGATTTTCCTCCCTATTCAGCTGCTGATCTAGGTGTACACTTGCAACAAAGACAGTCTCACATCACTTAAGACTTGCAGTTGATCTTACACTGGAAGACACCTCAACATGCAAAGGAATCTCCAGTCTGCAAGTAGCACTTTTGTTAAATTGTAGCATTGAAAACTTGATGCTTAGAATGCTAAGATGCTAAACACTTTCTTCAAGTAGTAGACTGAAACCTATCAATGCCTAGGGACTTGTCCTTGCCTCCATCGAAGCCAAAGCCAAAGCTTCCAGTGAGAAAAGGCTTAACAGAAGTGAATGACTGTCATTTATTGTGTATAGATTAGAGCAAAAACATCTAGTCTTGGGGAATTGGTTTGTGGATCTGCATACAGAAATCACTGTCACTTTCCAAGTGCATTCATAATGAAGACAAAACATCAATAGGCCACTGACAGAGATATCTGTTTTCTCCCAGTCACTGTTTACTTTTTTGTCCCCTAGCAAGCTGATAGCGAGGAGAATCCCACTGCTGGTGTTGAATCTAAGACAAGCGCTTAGAGGAAAAATGTTTGCACAGACTCATTTTAGTGTCAAAGTACAAAAAAACCACAATCTTCCACCTACTGTAGGTACATACAGTATACAAGAGCAGCACTAAATAAGATTACAGACTAAAAGAAAAAGCAGCTGCCAAGTATTTAAGCAAGCCTACATTGATTCAGTATGTCTTCTATGACCAGGGCCTCAGCAGAAATTGAAGCTTCCCTGTTTGATCACACCTCCCAGGCTCTGATGTGGAAGTGAAAGAAGTCTCACCTGCCTACTCCTGCAAATATATGTCTTTCAGTATAATATGTAATACACAAGCACAGGCAAAGAAAAGCAAAAGGGATTCAAGGAGGATACATTTTCTCCTTTATTCCTCTGTAGAAGAGTTTGAGCCTGGAAGAACTGTTAAAATTACATCACATTCGCAGCCCGAAAGCTGTGGTTGGGAATCTATCTCTGTACAATTTTCAAGGGAGTTTTTTTTTCCTTAAGAAAAGGCACATGTATGCTTTTAGCCATAACAGCAGAGTCTGAGAAAAGAAGTAAATTGATCTTTGCAGTATTTCTTACCATGATACCAGTGTGAATCATTATGTAATGCACAGTTTGAGTAACGTCAGCTGCATGGATCAAATTGTGATATGGATTTTTGTATTTGCCGTAACCGACTTCAAGAGCTTCAGCAAATGAAATAAGATTGGGAACAGGGATCTAGGGGAAAGCAAAAATTAAAATGAATGTGGGTTGGTTTGTTGTTTTTTTCCCTGCCACAACTGCAAAGTTGCTCATGCAGTAAATAAATGACAAAGAAATGCATCACAGAAATTAGTCAATAAAATTAAAACTGTAAATGTAAAGGCCTGGTATCTCATACACATCAGGGAATCTTCACCCAATCTTTGTAGATCTTACATCCCTCTGGATACACCATGCACAGCATGTGGTTAGTGTACAAGAGACTGCAGAGCTATCAACCAGTTTCTGAGGCATGCCTGTCTGTCTGTACCATGAACGCATATGTTCCTCACATAATAAAGGCATGACAGAGAGGATTTTAACAATAGGATCATCTTTTCTCCACTAGTTTCACCTTGCCTGAGACAAGTTTTCCTTGAATCAGAGTGTGACTCCCCTTCCTTCTGATAATGAAATTGAGAGCAGCCATGCAAAGAAAAGGACCTTGGGAGTACTGGTTGATGAGAAGCTGGACATGAGCCGACAATGCACACTTGCAGCCCAGAAGGAAAATCACATCCTGGGCTGCATCAAAAGAAGCACAGCCAGCAGGTTGAGGGAGGTGGTTCTGCCACTCTGCTCTACTCTGGTGAGACCTCACTTGGAGTAGTATGTCCAGCTATGGGACTCCCAACATAAGAGATTCAGACCTGCTGATGTGGGTCCAGAGGAGGGCCACAAACACAATCTGGAGGGCTAGAGCACCTCTCCTACTAAAACACTCTGAAAGTATTGGGGCTGTTCAGCTTGGAGGAGAGGAGGCTCTGGAGAGACCTTATAGCTACATTTCAATTTCTGAAGGGGACCTAAGGAAGTCTGGGGAAGGACTGATTGGAAAGGCTTGTAGTGATAGGACGAGGGGCAACGGTTTTAAACTGGAGCAGGGTAGATTTAATTTGGACATAAAGAGGAAGTTCTTTGCAATGAGAGTTGTAAAATACTGGAACAGGCTGCCCTGGGATGTGGTTGAGGCCCTGTCCCTGGATACATTCAAGATCAGACTCAGTGTGGTCCTGAGGAGCCTAATCTAGTTGGAGGTATCCCTACTCAATGCAAGGGAGTTGGACAAGATTACCTTTGAGGGTCTCTTCCAACCTAATGTAATCTATAAATCTGTGTAAGTATGGATACTATCTAGTCCTTTTTTTTTTTCTCACCATTGTGCTGGTTTTGGCTGCAGTAGAGTTAATTTTATTTGTAGTGGTTAGTACAGGGCTCTGTTTCAGATTTGTGCTAGAATAAGTGTTGATAATTCAGTGATTTTATTCATCATAGGATCAACCAGGTTGGAAGAGATGATTATTGCTGGGCAACCCTTACACAGTCAATGACTTTGCTGCTTCTCACACCTCCCCACCAGCAAGTAGGTTGGTGGTGCAGAGGTATCTGGGAGGGGACACTGCCAGGATAAGCTGACCTCAACTAACCAAAGGCATATTCCATACTATATGATGTCACACACACCAATAAAACTAGAGGGAAGTTTGGAAAGAGGGCTGATGCTTGGGGAGTGGTTCTGTCCATTGATGGTAAGTAACTGCTTTCATTTTCATCACTTCTCTTTCTTCAGCTTTATTTCTAGCTCTCTTCTTTTTGCTACAATATTACTTTATGAATAATAATTTTATTTATTCCTGTCAATTATTTAACTGTTCTTATAGCAGCTCATGAACTTTCTCACTTCTACCCTTCCAGTTCTCCAATTCTCATTCCCTCAGCCTGCTGGGAAAAGAGAATGAGTGAGCAGTCATGTGGTGTTTGCTTGTCAGCTGGGGTTTGCTGATATAATTTAATGATATCAGATTTTTTTCTTTATTTAAAAGCCCTGCAAGTTAAACAGTGATACCGAGAACTGGCTTAGCCCACTGAACCAGTAACATGGTGTACTTTTGGACTGTGTCCTTATAGACAGTCCTGGTGTGGTTCTGCCTTCAAGCATCCAGAGCTTGACAGTTTGATGGGAAAGCTGAGCTAGGGTTATCTGTGAAAATTAAAATATTCAAACTAACTTCAGAGTGAGGAAGCCTCCTCAAAAGAAACAGAGTTTTGCAGTAGTGACATTTTGAAACTATAATGAAGCTTTCATTTATCATAGAATCAAGCAGGTTGGAAGAGACCTCCAAGATCATCCAGTCCAACCTATCACCCAGTCCTATCCAATCAACTAGACCATGGCACTAAGTGCCTCATCCAGGCTTTTTTTTAAACACCTCCAGGGATGGTGACTCCACCACCTCCCTGGGCAGCCCATTCCAATGGCACAGAGACTCTCCCCCACTGATCACAAACCTCTGAGCTTTGTCCTTCAGCCAGTTCTCACCTCACTGTCCATTCATCTAACCCACACTTGTTATAATGATAAATTTGGCATTTTGATCTATATTTAATCTTAGTGTTTCAAATTTGGTTGTAAGTACTTCACAGTATCACAGTATCATCAGGGTTGGAAGAGACCTCACAGATCATCAAGTCCAATCTTTTACCACAGAGCTCAAGGCTAGACCATGGCACCATGTGCCACGTCCAATCCTGCCTTGAACAGCTTCAGGGATGGCGACTCCACCACCTCCCTGGGCAGCCCATTCCATATGGTCAACCATGGTCTGCTTGACTGGATGGGGCTGGGTGCTAGGTTGGACTGGTTGATCTTGGAGGTCTCTTCCAACCTGGTTGATCCTATGATTCTATGAAAATGAGTGTGTGTATGGGGGGGGCGGGGGCGGTGAGGGGGAGTGGTGAGAGTTCTGAATAGCAAAATTAACAAACAATATGAATTTTGGAAAAGATACCATCTCACATCAATTAATTTCCCCTTCACAACATCTGGTCCTTAAATGTCATGCAGCTTCCTCTAAGGCTTCAGTGCACATTTAGATTTGACACAGCTAGCACCTGAGGCAATGTGAGTCAAACCTATGGTTGGAGTAAATTGGTAAGTTTGAGTACCTAGAAATCCACACACGGGTTTATTCTTCTTGAGGACTAGCTGGTGCTTTCTGATACAGCCTGGAAGTTTAGGCACATGGCTAATACACCAGGCTCTCTCAGATAAAGACTGGATGAGGCACTTAGTGCCATGGTCTAGTTGACTGGATAGGGCTGGGTGATAGGTTGGACTGGATGAGCGTGGAGGTCTCTTCCAACCTAGTTGATTCTATGATTCTGTGATATTCATAAACTCATAGAATCATTAAGGTTGGAGAAGACCTTTGAAATCATCAAGTCCAACCATCAAATTATAGGTTGGACTGGGTGATCTTGGAGGTCTCTTCCAACCTGGTTGATTCTATGACTTTGTTTTTTGCTATATTGTGCTGCAATACCCTTCAAACATCACAGAAAATCAATCTTCTCTTTCTGGATTCCACAAGTTGGCTAGAAGAAGGTGGTTCAGCTGAAGCTCCTGAAGAGTGATGGGCAACATTCTACAATCTACATTCTACAAATTTGGTTGTAAGTACTTCGTATTGTGCTGCAATGCCCTTCAAACATCACAGAAAAGCAGTCTTCTCTTTATGGATTCCACAAATTGGTAGGAAAAGGAAGGTTCAGCTGAAGCTCCTGCAGAGTGATGGGCAACATTCTACAATCTAGACTACGGAAAAAAAAAAGGTTTTCTGCCTTCTTAGGAATCTTTGTTCCATGAAGCTGAGACACTGATTCAGCACGGCTGAGTAAATAGGCTGCATACATAATCTGTTTATTTAATGCTTACAGCGTTTAGCTGTTCAGTAGGAACATCTCATCTCAAACTGACTTAACTTGGGTCTACATTGCTTTCCATTTTTTTTGGCTGCATAAAAACTTGCATGCTCTGAGTGAAAGTTCCATTTGATAGAAATATTGGAACGCTACGATGTTCAGTTTGCCATACTCGTTGACATTTTGTAGTGCATTGTACAATAAATAAAACCATTTCAAACATATTCTGGCCTTCCTGTATTTATAATTGGACATATATTTGTGGCTGAGTTTCTGACCTTGAAACGGCTCAAAAGGTCATATCGGGTCAACAGCTCGTACATCATAAACTTCAGACTGTGCTCTCCGCTTGCTTCATTGAGGGCAAATACGTCAAAAGACCACTTATCAACATCCTGTAGATGAAGGGGAAAGAAAAGAACCATAACATTGGTATATTTACCATAAACATTGATATCTTTAAGTAGGCTTCCCATTAATTGATGCAAAAGACATGTGGGGATTTTATGGAGGGCAGGAGGAAAATAATGTCCTATGGTTCAACCCTTCCAAACTCTTACTGTGGATAACATATGAATGACTATTTCAATATTAATGATTAAAATAGTTGTGCCAGATATGAACAAAATACTTGCAACGTGATCTGCGAGACTCCACACGCCTCAAGTCAAAGCCCTTAATCTCTCAAATCTAACTTTCTGCCTACAAACTGTCTATAGAACCTCATGGACTTAATGTGAATACCCATCCTTTAAAGGGGTTATTCTGCAATGTCATTAACATCACATATAGCAGTGATGTTACATATAGACTGGTAACAGTCATATAGCAATCTGAAAACAGTACAATAGTGTTTGACTTTCAGGGGGAAAGGTGAGGTACAATATTCTCAAGAGATACCATTTTTTAATTGCCTACATAGCCATAAGAACTTCACTGCTACAAAAGATTGCCTTTGGGGTGAACTATTGTAATGCCTTAAACTGTCAGCAAATTCTGTCCTTGTTCCACAAGCTGCAGTTTCTTTTGTTAGCTCTATCCCAATAATACTTCTCCTTTTTCTTTCCTAAAAAGGAAACAAATGCTGCTGTCTCAGACACTGATCACTGGATCACTGGAAGCTGATCAAACCATGTCTCGCATTGCTGTAAAAGTTTCTACACAATTCTCACTCCGTTGCTCTAATAACATTTAAATGAAATCACAACTAATCAAGAGGGGAAAAAAAAATTATTTGCCATTTGTGAATTTTTATCTGCTAATTTTTCTACTCTGCATGCTAACTTCTGCAGTACTAACTACGGCTAGGACGTGTTCAGTAGAAAAAATACATTCACTTTACCCTAAAAGTCACTAAACATAAGTACAAATACATATAAATTCTACAATGATTAAACTTATTTCACCTTAAATGTTGCTATCACTTCTGCTGGGTAAGCCAAATCAACCATGCTAGAAGTTTTTCGGTACATCCTAAAAGAACAAATAAAATATTAAGGAAGAGCACTCCTTTTAAAAGTATTGGAACAATGAATTTCTTCTTTAGTTTTTCTTTTCTTGTAACTCATTTTTCACATTTAATGAAGTAACACTAAGCTATTTATCTGGTACCAAATATTACATGAATCTTTCTATGAACTTGAGAAAAGCTCCTTTGCTGCTATTTACTCTTTTATGTTAGCGTAGTCTTCGATACAGTTGAACACAGAACTTTTAAAGTCATAAAGTTCATTCCTGGAATTTTCCAAAGTCCAGAAAATTTCATGACCAATTTAGAGGGTTCATCTTGATTTCTGCATATAAAGAATGATTGCACAAACCAAAAAAGAATAAATTGTGGCTCAAAGATATGCTTGGAGTTAACCCCAGCATTTAAGGGATCTTTGGTGACAGACACCGTGGTTAAACATGTGGCTTGCAGAAGAAAACAAAGCTCTCACCTTTCTACAAAAATCCCAGCCTGCACAGCATGCACAATGCTTCGGAATTTGGGCTTCTCTTCAGGTCTTCTCCTCACCACCCCCATTTCCCTCGTGAATGTAGAAGCTAACCAGTCCCGCACTTCCAGCGGGACCGAATCCGATTGAATGTCAGACAGTTCAGAATCCTCTGTGTCCAAAAGCTTCCTACAAACAAATACAAAGTAATGTAAAAGATGGCAGATGAAGCAAAAGGGGTCTGGACAGGTGAACAGCTAACAAAACTTAATTTAACCAGCACCCCAAAGTCCTTCTCAGGACTGCTCTCTAGCCATACTATGCCCGACCTGTATTTGTGCTTGGGGCTGCCCCAACTCAGGTGCAGGACCTTGCACTTGGCTTTGCTGAACCTCATGAAATTGGCACTGGCCCACTTCTACAGCCTGGAAAGGTGTTTGCTCTGGTAGCCATGTGTTTATTAGCCATGTGTTTTGAGTGCTGTGTCCATTTCTGGGCCCCCCAGTTTAAGAAGGACATTGAGATGCTTGAACTCAGCCAGACAAGGGCAGCAAGGCTGGTGAGAGGCCTCGAGCACAAGCCCTATGAGGAGAGGCTGAGGGAGCTGGGATTGTTTAGCCTGGAGAAGAGGAGGCTCAGGGGAGACCTTATTGCTGTCTACAACTACCTGAGGGGTGGTTGTAGCCAGGAGAAAGTTGCTCTCTTCTCTCAGGCAGCCAGCACCAGAACAAGAGGACACAGCCTCAAGCTGTGCCAGGGGAAATTTAGGCTTGAGGTGAGGAGAAAGTTCTTCACTGAGAGAGTCATTGGCTACTGGAATGGGCTGCCCAGGGAGGTGGTGGAGTCGCCATCCCTGGAGCTGTTCAAGGCAGGATAGGACGTGGCACTTGGTGCCATGGTCTAGCCTTGAGCTCTGTGGTAATAGGTTGGACTTGCTGATCTATGAGGTCTCTTCCAACCTTGGTGATACTGTGATAAGCAACTCTGGGCTCCACATTTTTTTCCATTGTTTTTTTACTTCTAACACAGAATCCACAACGTTTTGCATATACAGATGGAAATCGAATGGGAATGATATTTTTTGCAACCAAGTTATAAGTAGATTTTTAAAAGATGACAAAAGTTCCAAACTATGAAATTAGTTGAATATTGGATTCCAAGAATTTGTGGTTGTTAAGCATAGTTTGTATCATGCAGTATGTGGCTGAATTTACTTCCCTACCTAATAAAAAATACCTTCAGTTTATGTATATATCTAACTATCCATTTATTCAAGTGTGTAGACCCATATATGAGCCCTGCCTCTGTAATTAGAGAAGGGCAAGTCATTACTGAATTTATTTAAAGGCTGTTTAGGGATTTTGTTAGAATCACAGAATCATAGAATCAACCACGTTGAAAGAGACCTCCAAGATCATCCAGTCCAACCTAGCACCCAGCCCTAGCCAATCAACTAGACCATGGCACTAAGTGCCTCATCCAGTCTTGTCTTGAACACCTCCAGGGATGGTGACTCCACCACCTCTCTGGGCAGCCCACTCCAATGCCAATCAATTTTGCTGTGAAGAAATTTGTTTCTAGCCATGTATGTGAGTAATTTTTCACAATGTAAATCTTATTCTTCCAAAGGTCAGAAATGTGCAGAAAATATTCAACTAATTTCATAGTTTGTAACTTTTGTCATCTTTTAAAGATCTATTTATAATTTGGTTACAAAAAATATGATTCCCTTTATATTTACATCTGCATATACAAAATGTTGTGGTTTCTGTGTTAGAAGTAAAAACAGAATCATAGAATCAACCAGGTTGGAAGAGACCTCCAAGATCATCCAGTCCAACCTAGCACCCAGCCCTAGCCAGTCAACTAGACCATGGCACTAAGTGCCTCAGCCAGGCTTTTCCTGAACACCCCCAGGGACAGTGACTCCACCACCTCCCTGGGCAGCCCATTCCAATGCCAATCACTCTCTCTGTGCAGAATTTCCTCCTAAACAGAAAATATGCTGGGCCCAGTGTTGCTAATAACCACATGGCTACCAGAGCAGGCACAGAGGCTGGATGGAGCCCCTGTGGTCTGTGTTGCCATGGCACTAGGCAGAATGGAAGGGGCAAGGTGGAGGCCATCTTTCCATTCTTTCACTTACCACATGCAACACTGCTGACTAGAGGAGTCACACCAAAACACCCAAGAAATGTCCTCTACAATTGCTAAAGGAGGAACCTGTCGATCACCAGGAATGATGAGTTGACTGCAGTCCCAACACCCACACACACTCTGCAGAATTGTAGATAATGAGGTATAAATATTGTCCCAATTTTAATCTCATTTGAAGGGCATCAAGAGTTCAATGCCAAAGGGCTGGGACAGATTGATGGGTTTGCCCTGCTCACAGTCCCCTGTGCCCGGCAGCAAGAACACTTTTTCAGTAGGATTTGCAACCTCAGCTATGCTGAGCGCTTCCCTGGAATATCAAGTGTGTGAACACAACTGCAGGTTACAGCTATAGAGCAGTTCTGTAGTTTAGTGTGTTTATCACTGGCAATCTTAAAGAATTTGAGTATGTTGCAGGTAAATAAACTGCACTGTTTGTGCACCCTGCTGCCTTTGAATGTGGCTGGGATTACAGCAGGCAGGCTGCTTGGGTGTCTGCTGCCAGGCCTATAGTACCAGCAACTGGCTTATCTGTTAATACAGAAGTCCAGCCACCCCAAGTCCCTCTAATCTCCGAGGACCTCCTAAAGCACAGAGGGAATCATCTCTTAGCAAATTTATCCTTCTCTAAATGCAACACCTGTGAAATACACCAAATTATTCACCTTTTGCTTGCTGACTGTGAAAACACTTCTTTAAGATAATCCAGATAAAGCAAACAATGTATATACATTGAGACAAAACAGATCAGACTGTTTTAACCAGTAATTTTGCTTACACTTTGCAAAATGCACACACAGACAGATAAATTTAGCCTGGAGAAGAGGAGGCTCAGGGGAGACCTTATTGCTGTCTACAACTACCTGAAGGGTGGTTGTGGCCAGGGGGAGGTTGCTCTCTTCTCTCAGGTGGCCAGCACCAGAAGGAGAGGACACAGCCTCAAGCTACACCAGGGGAAATTTAGGCTTGAGGTGAGGAGAAAGTTCTTCCCTGAGAGAGTCATTGGCTGCTGGAATGGGCTGCCCAGGGAGGTGGTGGAGTCGTCGTCCCTGGAGCTGTTCAAGGCAAGGTTGGACGTGGCATTTAGTGCCATGGTCTAGCCTTGAGCTCTGTGGTAAGGGGTTGGACTTCATGATCTGTGAGGTCTCTTCCAACCTTAGTGATACTGTGTGTGAAATTTTACTAAACATAACAAAAATAATCATAAGAAGTATTGGAACTTGGACACATTAACCAGAAGCACTAACATTACATCAGCATTTACCTTGCAAGGGCTGCAGTTCTCTTTCTGACATAACGATCATAAGCTTTTGATTGGCCACAGACACATTTTTTCACATGGATCTTGTTCTTTTTACAATGAGCCATTTTGCAGTTCGTTTGCTGGCCCCCAAGTCTATTGATGTACATTACTTACATCGGGGAAGTCACACGGCCCCACATGCCTGTCCTTGTCGTTACTATTTCTGTTGCTTGGGACTTACTGCAACCAAAGTTGGCTGTTTGGGCAGATGTATTATGATGTTACTCTGATGCAATCACTGAGCATTAGCATATCATCATTTCCCCTGGGTTGCCCAGGGAGGTTGTAGATGCTTCCTCCCTGGAGACGTTTAAGGCTCCTAGCTGTCTACAACTACCTGAGGGGTGGTTGTAGTCAGGAGGAGGTTGCTCTCTTCTCTCAGGCAGCCAGCACCAGAACAAGAGGACACAGCCTCAAGCTACACCAGAGACCTCATAGATCATCAAGTCCAACCCTTCACCACAGAGCTCAAGGCTAGACCATGGCACCAAGTACTACGTCCAATCCTGCCTTGAACAGCTCCAGGGACGGCGACTCCACCACCTCCCTGGGCAGCCCATTCCAGTAGCCAATGACTCTCTCAGGGAAGAACTTTCTCCTCACCTCGAGCCTAAATTTCCCCTGGCGCAGCCTGAGGCTGTGTCCTCTCGTTCTGGCGCTGGCTGCCTGAGAGAAGAGAGCAACCTCCTCCTGGCTACAACCACCCCTCAGGTAGTTGTAGACAGCAATAAGGTCTCCCCTGAGCCTCCTCTTCTCCAGGCTAAACAATCCCAGCTCCCTCAGCCTCTCCTCGTAGGGCTGTGCTCGAGGCCTCTCACCAGCCTCGTCGCCCTTCTCTGGACACATATCCTAGCTGAATTAAATAAATTAAGATGCTAAGGGATACATTTCAGTTTTTTGTTCCTAAATCTAAACAACACCTAAAAACCAAAACAAAAGATCTCTAACACAAGATGCCACAGAAAGTACCTTTTGGGGTTTATTTTTTTTTCCAATACAAAGTCAGACTTCCAGCATTACATACACTTATTTTGCTCTTATATCATCAGTGCACTAAGTAGATGCAATACAAGGAAGATATATGCGTAGGAAGGAGAGGGGGAGGCTTGGGTTATTTAGTTCTATTTTTTCCATGAGTGGAACTCCCATTGACAGTTGTGAGAATAAGTGAGATATGGCCCTTGGCATTTCAGCTTAGCAATCAATTAATATTGCAGTCATAGTAACTGATAAGCTGATTTTCTTGTCACAGTACTATGTTCTTTTGCCAAGAGCAATCTTACAAAATTTGAGTAGTGATAATTTCTTACCTCTTACTTAATTTCATCAGAATTTTAAATATAGTAATGGACTAGGCAGAAGTATATTTCTAATCCCTTAGGATTCTATTGAGGACAGGCGGAGAGAGTTGGGGCTCCTCAGCCTGCAGAAGAGAAGGCTTCAAGGAGACCTTAGAGTGGCTTTCCAGTATCTGAAGGGAGCCTACAGGAAGGCTGGGGAGGGACTATTGACACGGTCTAGTAATGTCAGGACGAGGGGGAATGGGTTTAAGCTGGCAGAGGGGAGATTTAGACTGGATGTTAGGAGGAAGTTCTTTACAGTGAGGGTGGTAAGACACTGGAACAGGTTGCCCAGGGAGGTTGTGGATGCTTCCTCCCTGGAGGTGTTTAAAGCCAGGCTGGATGAGGCCTTGAGCAGCCTGCTCTAGTGGGAGGTGTCCCTGCCTATGGCAGGGCGTTGGAGCTGGATGATCCTTGAGGTCCCTTCCAACCTAAACCATTCTATGATTCTATGAATATATCAAATGTACTAAGGAGGAGAAGAAAGACAAAAGGGGGGGTGTGTGGGGGGGTGGTATTTGGATCATGAATACAGGGGAAAAAAAAAATCTGTCAATACTGAGCAGTCATGATGCTGCCTGATTAGATGAAAGATTTCCAGAGGAGGGGTTGAGAATTAGGTATGAACTCTTCACCATTTAGTGAATTAATCAAGGTAATGTCAAACCCTGTAAGAATGAACTGATCAATGTCCTCTTCTAGGTCTCAAATGCAGAGGGCAAAGAATTCATAGTCCAAATAGCCAATTGTGCTAGTTTGAGCCTAGCTCAGTGTTTTGGTGAGAAGAATTAGATCATAGGCTGAGAAATGAAAACAATGATGAGGTCTACTTTGCTCACAGTCTTGCCGAGATGTGTAGAAAGGAAAAGCAAAACATTAGATAAAGTCACTTTGCTTGGGCACTTTGCTCTGGGCTCTTTGTCTGCTGCGGAGCTGGGGCTGCTGGCTGAACTCCATCTTGCTTTCTAACCTCACTCTTCATTTGCTTTGGCTGATTCACCTTGCTTCTTAATCCCCCTGGCCGAACCTCCATTCTTCCTTAGGACTGGGGTAAGGTTGAGAGGGGTAGGGGGAAGGTGAGGGGGTGGTTGAGAGCCCCTCCTGGGCACTCAGGTTTCTGGAGTTGTGTCTGTATTACCTTTTGCCTTGTATATTTCTGTATATACTGTAAATATCTGCTTGCATATTGTGCCAGCTGTAAATATAAGCTTCATTCAAATTTCCAGAGCCGACTGAGTCTAGTCTGGGTGATTTCTAAAGTGTGGGGGGGGAAGGGGGACACCCAAACCACCACACCAATTAACATTTTTCTCTACTATTTGTGTTCTATTGTCTCACTATCTTCCTGAATAAATATGAATCAATATATCCAGTCAATATTTACATCCTCTATACTCCACTGCATTTCCCACTAACGTCCACTAAAAGATTCTCTTGACTCCCACTGGGGAGAAACAAATTACAAAAATGGTTAAGATGCATTTTCATACATAAAGGTCTTTCTAAAGGGGATGAAGAGTTTACCAACACATTGCACTCTTAAAATTTAACACATTCTCAGAAGAACTGTCCTCATATTAAGAAGCATCATTTAACTACAATAAAGGGATAAGTCTGAATGAAATATAATAATTACAACGGCAGGAAAGTAATAGAGTAAGGACTGCTGTTAGTGTAAACATTCACTTGTTGACATGTAGTGGTTATTCAGAAATACAGACATAGATACCAAAGGCCATCAACAATCTTAAGATTCAGGACAGGATAATGACCAAAATCATTATTTTTCAGGATTAGAGGTGTGAGCTAACATATTTTCCTGGTTTGAATTGGAGTTGTGGTATTCTGGAACCTCTACAGAATCACAGAATCCATCAGGTTGGAAGAGACCTCCAAGATCATCCAGACCAACCTAACACCCTGCCCTATCCAGTCAACTAGACCATGGCACCAAGTGCCCCATCCAGGCTTTTCTTCAGCACCTCATGTAGACTTCATTAGTCCAAGGAAGAGAAATTAGAATCAAAATCATTTACTATAAATCAAAATTATGGGTACATCGATAGCAATGAGGTCTCACCCCTGAGCCTATCCTTCTCCAGGCTAAACAATCCCAGCTCCCTCAGCCTCTCCTCATAGGGTTTGTGTTCCAGGCCCCTCACCAGCTTTGTCACCCTTCTCTGGACATGTTCCAGTATCTCAACATCTCTCTTGAGTTGAGGAGCCCAGAACTGGACACAGTACTCAAGGTGTGGCCTGACCAGTGCTGAGTACAGGGGAAGAATAACCTCCCTTGTCAAACTGGCCACACCATTCCTAATCCAGGTCAGGATGCCATTGGCTTTCTTGGCCACCTGGGCACACTGCTGGCTCACATTCAGCTACTATCTACCATTACCTCCAGGTCCGTCTCTGCCTGGTTGCTCTCCAGCCACTCGGTCCCCAGCCTATAGCACTGCCTGGGGTTGTTGTGGCCAAATTGTAGAACCCTGCATTTGGCCTTGTTAAATCTCTTCCCATTGGCCCCTGCCCACCCATTCAGCCTGTAAAGGTCCCTCTGCAGGGCTCTCCTACCCTCCAACAGATCAACACCTGCTCCTAGCTTAGTGTCACCTGTAAACTTAGTGATGATGGACTCAATTCCCTCATCCAGGTCATCAATAAAGATATATAGGGAAAGAACTATCTCAGGGCATGACTCCTAAGTAAATTAATAGCAATAACTCTCGTGCAGAAGAATTTGGACAAAAGATGCAGGTAATTCATTAACTATTTTAACTGAACTGAAGAGTTTTAGTCAAAATTTAACAGATTTTTAAGTGTGTTTCGTTTTAAGACTTTGATATTGTAAGCTTCCCTCTCAGAAAAACCTTTTGACTTAGTACAAAATATTTTACAGGCACATATTAAGCTTTTATAAGTGTGAAATATACTGAATTGATCTCAACACAGCAAGCTTTTTCTCAATAGCAGCTTTATCTGTAGATTCCCTTAATAGATGAACTAAATTATTTACTTCAAAGGGTACATCTGTTGTAGACAAAGACAATTCAGGTAAAATACACTTACCCACGGGTTGGATATGGAGGAGAGCAATACACACAGTACATATGACCATTTAAGATTATGATTTAACTTTATGCTTAAATAATTGCACTTCAAATCTTTCCTTTGCTAAGAAGGAATTGCACAGACCACACTTTTAAAATAATTACCAAATACAGTATCCCATTCCACTTTATTTATCATTAGATGGATTCTTTTCTTCATTATCCAGAGATATCTTCAAAAAGAGAAAAAGTTTTGTCTAGATCCCTCAAAACAAATTACATCACTGTCTGGATGCCCCACTTTCCTGTGAATGAAGCATATAGTTACCTTCATGTATGAATGAACAAATTAATCTGTCTTCAGGTCAAGAGATTGGGAATAAATGCTTTTTAACAAATATCTGCATCTCTTTTTAATTTAACTTTCTCAGCCCTTGCACCTGCAAAGAGATTTGACAGTGTGACCACCTCTGCTGGTTACCCTGAAAGGACAGCAATGTCTGAATTAGCAGGTTGTTCCATAACCCGAGCCTTACAGTCAGTGAAAGTACAAGATTCACAAAGTCAGCTAGATGATGTATGTTATGGGTGAAAACTGAATGCTGAAATATCAAGATGCAGATTTCTGCTGTGAGTTCACAGTATCACAGTATCACCAAGGTTGGAAGAGACCTCATAGATCATCAAGTCCAACCCTTCACCACAGAGCTCAAGACTAGACCATGGCACCAAGTGCCATGTCCAATCCTGCCTTGAACAGCTCCAGGGACGGCGACTCCACCACCTCCCTGGGCAGCCCATTCCAGTGTCCAATGACTCTCTCAGGGAAGAACTTTCTCCTCACCTCAAGCCTAAATTTCCCCTGGCGTAGCCTGAGGCTGTGTCCTCTTGTTCTGGTGCTGGCCACCTGAGAGAAGAGAGCAACCTCCTCCTGGCTACAACCACCCCTCAGGTAGTTGTAGACAGCAATAAGGTCTGCCCTGAGCCTCCTCTTCTCCAGGCTAAACAATCCCAGCTCCCTCAGCCTCTCCTCGTAGGGCTGTGCTCGAGGCCTCTCACCAGCCTCATTGCCCTTCTCTGGACATGCTCAAGCATCAAAATGTCCCTCAGCAGGAATCTATACTGATCTCTAGAAAACAGTATTAAAAAGTATAGGGCTATCAAATAAGTATCCCAGTTAATTATTTTGAGATATTAATTAACAGCCTAACATAGAGCAGCTGTCATGAATTTGGACTCTCTTGCATTACTGAAAAACCTGAAAACACCAGGAAGCTGTCTCCAGCTTGCAAACAGAACCAAAACCGTGTAGTGAAAGCCACCCAAGCCATGCTGGCCATTCATCGCCTCAGGATCTCTTGGTAACAGGAGGAGTTGATTTACTTGTTAGATTGCTGCTAAGCTCCATTCACACTTCCTCAACATACACTTCTGTGAGCAGCAGCACCTAGTCAAGCATTTGCTTATTTCTTCTTCCTTACACTTCATGAGACAAAGATACACACATGTATGTTCCTAACCCAAATACTTCTGTGGCACAATTTGATTGTGATGCAGGCATTTGGTGAGATGAACTGACAAAACTCTTTCTCTGGCAAATGACATGATTGCAATTCGAGCTACTTCCTTTTTGTCTACAACTGGGAGATTTGATTGTCAGTGCTTCAAGTCCAGAAACCATAGAAGCATTTAGTGCAACTGGTGTCATCTACCTGGACCTGAGTAAGGCATTTGGCTCTGTATCACATGACATCCTGGTCACCAAACTGTAAAAACAGAGACTTGATGGGTGGAGCACTGCTGGATAAGGAATTGGCTGGATGGTTGCACACAGAGAGTGGTGATCAAGGGCACAATGTCCACCTGGAGATCAGTGCCAAGTGGCATCCCTTGGGGGTCAGTGTTGGGACCAGTGCTGTTTAACATCTTTGTCAGTGACATGGACAGAGGAATTGAGTGCACCCTCAGCAAGTTTGCAGATGACACCAAGCTGTGTGGCACAGTTGACTTGCTGGAGGGCAGGGATGCCATCCAGAGGGACCTGGACAGGCTGGAGACGTGGGCACAGGGCAACTTCATGAAATTCAACAAGGCCAAGAGTAAAGTCCTGCATCTGGGTTGGCACAATCCCAAGCACAGAGTGGCTGGAAGCAGCCAAGAAGAAAGGAACCTGGAGGTACTGGTAGATAATAGCTGAACATGAGCCAGCAGTGTGCCCAGGTAGCCAGGAGAGCCAGTGGCATCCTGGCCAGGATGAGGAACAGTGTGGCCAGTAGGACAAGGGAGGTTATTCTTCCCCTGTACTCAGCACTGGTCAGGCCACACCTCGAGTCCTGTGTCCAGTTCTGGGCTCCTCAATTCAAGAGAGATGTTGAGGTGCTGGAAC
>WAAF01003928.1:1256-35325 GCA_013400475.1 Tricholaema leucomelas | reverse complement strand
GGGCTGAGTGCTAGGTTGGACTGGATGATATTGGAGGTCTCTTCCAACGTGGTTGATTCTATGATTTTATAACACACTTATCCTTGATGAGATTTCCTGTTGCTTCATAACTGTAGCAATAACCTATAGTTACTTTCTCTTGTTGAATCAAATGTGCTAAAAGTAATTCACAGCTATATCCAAGGGACCTACTCCATATGTTACTGAAAGATAATCTGTTCTAACTCAAAAGTCCTGAGGATGTTAAAACCTAAAGCAGACTAAAAACCACGTGTGGCATTGAACCTGCAGAGATAAATATCCTCCTGAAATCAAGTATATATCTTAAAATATCAAAGCAATTTAAAAACACTATAAGACCAGAACTGGAACCAAATATTCTGATTTTATCCAGAACAACTTAAAAACCTTCTTCTCCAGAAAGTTTAAGTTTTTGTTTTATTTGGCTTTTCAATACATACATATTTTATTAATTTTGTCATTTCCATCTAGATTTTATTTAACTTCTTTTTTTTTTCCTCAGCACAAATAAAGAGCTGTGTTTACAAGGAACAGAACAGCTGTCAGGAGTGAATTATCAGGCTGCATTTATTTCCTGTTTGACTCTAAATATCCTTCTTCCACTACCTTAAGCCAAGTGGCAGGTACTAATGGAGAAAATTCTGCAAGGTTTGTCAGAATTATTTATAACACCTATTGAGTAAGTTTGAACTTCCTCTACAGAGAAGAACTGCTGCTGAGGGAGTGGAACTGTGAGCTTCATGGATTTTTTTCAGCTGACAGTGAACCTCTGCTTCAGCTACTGAAGTGCTAGATCTCTTTCACGGAAGTGTTAAGTACAGCTTATAATTATTCAGCACTGAGAGATGAAGTAGTTCTTAAAAATGCTTCTGACACAAGCTCATTATTTGGCAAATAATTAAGCTCATGGGAAAGTAACACTTAGGTATGTCTGATTTCTTCGTAGTTTCCAATTGTCCATCAGCTCAGAACCTTTTCTATGGGATATCACAGTATTACCAAGGTTGGAAGAGACCTCACAGATCATCAAGTCCAACCTGTTACCACAGAGCTCAAGGCTAGACCATGGCACCAAGTGCCACGTCCAATCCTGCCTTCAACAGCTCCAGGGACAGCGACTCCACCACCTCCCTGGGCAGCCCACTCCAGTAGCCAATGACTCTCTCAGTGAAGAACTTTCTCCTCACCTCAAGCCTAAATTTCCCCTGGTGCAGCTTGAGACTCCTCTTGTTCTGGTGCTGGCCGCCTGAGAGAAGAGAGCAACCTCCTCCTGGCTACAACCCCCCCTCAGGTAGTTGTAGACAGCAATAAGGTCTCCCCGGAGCCTCCTCATCTCCAGGATAAACAATCGCAGCTCCCTCAGCCTCTCCTCGTAGGGCTGTGCTTGAGGCCTCTCCCCAGCCTCGTTGTCCTTCTCTGGACACCTTCAAGCATCTCAATGTCCCTCTTAAACTGGGGGGCCCAGAACTGGACACAGTACTCAAGGTGTGGTCTAACCAGTGCAGAGTACAGGGGCAGAATGACCTCCCTGCTCCTGCTGGCCACACCATTCCTGATGCAGGCCAGGATGCCATTGGCTCTCTTGGCCACCTGGGCACACTGCTGGCTCATGTTCAGGCAGGTATCCATCAGCACCCCCAGATCCCTTTCTGTTTGGCTGCTCTCCAGCCACTCCGACCCCAGCCTGTATCTCTGCATGGGGTTGTTGTGGCCAAAGTGCAGCCCCCGGCACTTGGAGCCATTGAATGCCATCCCCTTGGACTCTGCCCATCTGTCCAGGCGGTCAAGGTCCCGCTGCAGATCCCTTCTGCCCTCCAGCCCAGCCACATCTGCCCCTAGCTTGGTGTCATCTGCAAACTTGCTGATGACTGACTCGATGCCCTCATCCAGATCATCTATGAAGATGTTAAAGAGGATGGGGCCCAGCACTGATCCCTGAGGGACACCACTAGTGACTGGCCGCCAGTGATATTGATATTCTTTGCCACAAAACAATGTTTCATGACCACGGATGGCTATTCCTAGTACTTTTCTCTGTTTCTAATTCTACTCTCACAACTCTACAAATAAAGCCTATCATTTTTCTGCCTTTTCCCCAGTTCAGTTGCATATCATTTTATTAAAAGCATGTATGGAAATTAACGTCTGATAGTCAAATAAAAAGCTGCAGCATAGAACAGAAGAACAGAGCAAAGTGCTTCACACCCCATTAAGGGGTTTGAACTCTACAACTGTTTCCAGCTGATTGTTATGCTGTAAATAAAGATTCAAGGTGCCATCAGCTTGCGTGTTTGCTTGTGCTTCATCGTGCACACACAACTCTAGAGTGATACAGACCTTCCAATCAACTCACAAGAAGTAACAATATACAACACAAAAAAGGGTATCTCTCACTGCAAGAAACTGGAAATGATCAGGCTTATAAAAAGAAAGGTGGTTTTGCTAAAGTAATGCCTGAGATTTAATTTGTAAGTAACATAAATTGTTCCCCAAAGCAGGCTCTTCTTTGGTCCTTGGCTATATTACTGAACACACTCTATGAGGTATTTCATGCTTGAATGAACACAAACCCTACGAGGAGAGGCTGAGGGAGCTGGGGTTGTTTAGCCTGGTGAGGAGGAGGCTCAGGAGTGTCCTCATTGCTGTCTACAACTACCTGAAGGGAGGCTGTAGCCAGGTGGGAGTTGGTCTCTTCTCCCAGACAACCAGCAATAGAACAAGGGGACACAGCCTGAAGTTGTGCTGGGAGAGGTATGGACTGGATGTTAGGAGGAAGTTCTTCACAGAGAGAGTGATTGGCATTGGAATGGGCTGCCCAGGGAGGTGGTGGAGTCACCGTCCCTGGGGGTGTTCAAGAAAAGACTGGGTGAGGCACTCAGTGCCATGGTCTAGTTGACTGGCTAGGGCTGGGTGCTAGGTTGGACTAGATGATCTTGGAGGTCTCTTCCAATCTGGTTGATTCTATGAATCTTTTTTTGACCTTACTTTTGATCTTTCTTTTTGTTGGTTTGTTTCTGTTGTTGGTTTTCTTTTTTTCCTATTTTTGTGTGGGAAATTAGGTGGGGACTACTGGCAAGACCATTACTCTGCTTACTAGGATGTACATTACAACAGAAAGTTGCCCTAGGAGGAAGCTCCTAACCAATTCTCTAGTAGTTCCTATTCCTAATCTAATTGTAGGAAATTTACGGCGGCTCAGCTGCTGTTGAAGTCTGTCTTTCACAAAGGTGGGGAAGAAGAGAATATCACAGATAAGATTTTTAGGCTACTGGTTGAAGCTGAGGTCTTCCTCTGTTTGGATATGTAAGCAGTGAGTCAGTAAATTCATCAGAACAAAATTCAGAGCTTAAGCATGGTCTTAAAATAGAAAGCATGGTTATTTCCACGTGAGCTGCAAAAACTCTGTACTGAACCTTTGCTCCTAAGTCTGCAGTACTTAGTACCTTATAAAACCAGACATCATTA
Source organism: Tricholaema leucomelas (assembly GCA_013400475.1). Lineage (NCBI taxonomy): Eukaryota > Metazoa > Chordata > Aves > Piciformes > Lybiidae > Tricholaema lacrymosa > Tricholaema leucomelas. The sequence continues at coordinate 31,839 of WAAF01003928.1, read as the reverse complement.
ATTTTTTTATCTTATAAGTTAAATCTCAGGAACTTTAATACCCTTTAAAGCATCCAACTTCCTTCTGGGACTTTGTTAATAAAAGCACTGTGTACTCAGATGGCTTTTCTCCCTGCTTTCCTTGGTGTAATAATTGTTATACCACAGCAATTACTTTTATCCATACTTCCATTCATATGTAAGAAAATTACTGAAATAATATGAACTTTGCAATGTCTAAAAGTGCATGCTCAGGCTCAGCAGGAATGAGCAAATCTGCTTGCAATCTAAACTATTATTTCTAATCTACTAATGAGTTCAATTAACTCAGTTCCAGACTCCCAACAGTGGTAGCTCTGTGCAGGACAAAGAACCTGTGTTCTTTGGTGGGAACAAGAACGAATGTAACCACGCAAGCTAATTTCAGCCTCCAATGATACACTGCATTTGTTCCATAAGGATTTGCTTTCCAGAAGCTGAAGAGACCTTCTTTGTGAGCTTCTCTCTATACATTTTAGTGCAGATTCAGACTACAGAATATTGCTCATGCTAGTTAAAAATGTAATTATCTTGGCAGTTTGCAATGCAAATGAGTTCATTATGAAGGTTCACAGTGGCAAGTATAGTCTCTCTCTGGCACACAGTAAATATCTTAATTTACAATTTGTTTTTAATGGGAAAGTGTCAAACTTTAAAACAGTGTTAGGCATAACATTGCCCAACCAGCAAGCAGAGGCTCAGCCTGTCTTTTTACCTTCACACAAGTTTAATATAAAGGTCACCAGGTTGAAAAAATGTGCCACTCTGAGTCTGAATTTCAGTCAATCATAGAATCAACCAGGTTGGAAGAGACCTCCAAGATCATCCAGTCCAACCTAGCACCCAGCCCTAGCCAGTCAACTAGACCATGGCACTAAGTGCCTCAGCCAGGCTTTTCTTGAACACCTCATGTAGACTTCATTAGTCCAAGGAAGAGAAATTAGAATCAAAATCATTTACTATAAACCAAAAATTATGGGTACAAGGAGTAAAACTCAAAACATTAAAAAAAATAGGGGGAATAAAAGGTGAAAAGTAAATTTAATTAAAGTAATTCTGTTTTAAGGTCTTATTCTAGCAAAACTGATATATATATATATATCTACATAGTGGCATATTAACTACTAATACATTTAAAAATATTTACTTTAAATTCATTCCATTTAGCAAATCCCAGGTCACACAGAATGGTTTGTCCAAGTCTACTCAGTTAAGATTAATTTAACTGAATCTGAAAACATTTTTATAACATGTGAGCCCTTTTCAAGTCACTAAGGTCTGCTACGCTTTTGAAGTTGTGCGTTTAACTTGGGATCGCTACTATCACTTCTAAAGTGTCCCTAAGAACTGTGTTGTGTGGATGGGAAGCTGCTCAGGGAAATCTTCCCTGTTACTTTGCCCCTGTACTCTGCACTGGTTAGACAGCACCTTGAGTACTGTGTCCAGTTCTGAGCCCCCCAGTTTAAGAGGGACATTGAGATGCTTGAACGTGTCCAGAGAAGGGCAACGAGGCTGGTGAGAGGCCTTGAGCACAGCCCTACGAGGAGAGGCTGAGGGAGCTGGGATTGTTTAGCCTGGAGAAGAGGAGGCTCAGGGGAGACCTTATTGCTGTCTACAACTGCCTGAGGGGTGGTTGTAGCCAGGAGGAGGTTGCTCTCTTCTCTCAGGCAGCCAGCACCAGAACAAGAGGACACAGCCTCAGGCTGCGCCGGGGGAAATTTAGGCTCGAGGTGAGGAGAAAGTTCTTCACTGAGAGAGTCATTGGACACTGGAATGGGCTGCCCAGGGAGGTGGTGGAGTCGCTGTGCCTGGAGCTGTTCAAGGCAGGATTGGACGTGGCACTTGGTGCCATGGTCTAGCCTTGAGCTCTGTGGTAACAGGTTGGACTTGATGATCTATGAGGTCTCTTCCAACCTTGGTAATACTGTGAGACTGTGAGACTGTTTTCATCAGCTTTTTACAGAACTGGACCTGCAGGCACTCAGTGTAAGTGATCCTGCCTGACAGTATCACCTCTGAAAAATGGGCCACTGGTACCAGCTTCATTTGCTGTTGTTTTAACTCCTCATTGTTTTCAAATGGGTAGGCTTCCTAACAGTAAATACTCCAAATTCTTGACTGGAAAGGTTTAGTATGTGAATGCATGCTTCAGAGGAAACTTTAAGCAGTGTGTCAAACATGCAAATTTGCAAGGAGAGGGAAACACAGTGAGAATTAGGTCCACAAAATAATCAATATGACTGCAGACTCCTTAAATGTAGTATGGAACCAAGGCATACACTGCAAGCTCCAGCAGCATTGAAGCAGTTTTGGCAGACATCTTTACAAGACCATTCTGCTTAGAAACAACTCAGAGGCCAGCATGCTGAGCTATAAACTGTAAGTTACTAGTTAACTGTGATATAATATGCATCTTAAAATTCTTTCAAGAAGAACAAATTTAATTGAAGTCAACCCACATTAAGGACGATTGCCAGTAGCACTGCCAGCAACAATAATCACAAACAAAGCATCAAACATTACAAAATAAATCACAGCTTTTAATGAATTTACGTATTTGCAGGCCAGATTATAGTATACTGAATCATCCTCATGAGCATTTAATTCCAAAACAGCCCATTTTTTTCTGTGATAGAGTACTCAGCATGATTATCTCCATGTGGCCTGTGGGGGAAGAAAATCCACCCTTCTGAATATTCTTATGACTTTATACTGTGGACATCAGGCAAGTGAGGGAGAACAGAATTAGGCAGACTCTACCAGTTGAGGGTTACATTTGACCTTTAGAATCTTACCTGCTTTAATCTTGTTGCTAAAAGGCCTAAGAGCCACATATGATTCTAATGATGTGCAGACCTTCATCTTATGTCAGTTACAATTGCATACAACCCCCACATTTCTAAAATGCAATACCAAGCATCCTTTCCCTTATTTATTTTTCCCATTAGACTTACCTGGTTTCATCAATATAAACTGCCTCCAGTACAGATGCTGCATATTCAATATTCTTTTTTAAATCCACCACATTGATGTCACCCTTCTCCAGCTGCTTTACCAGGCATCTTAATCTGTGAAAAAAGAAAGCAAATATGTCAGTGCACAGTTTCTAGCAAATAATTTCCATTTGAAATATTGGAACCAACACAACAGCCAGTGTAGAGACAAAACATCATCACTGCTTCTCTTGTTTAAAAAGAAATACATCTGCATTTATAACACATACACCAATGATGAACTGCAAGTTTGTGCAGCTTACTGAAGTTGTAAGATGTGTTTTAAAAAGGCATATAGAACCACAGAATCGTAGAATGGTTTAGGTTGGAAGGGACCTCAAGGATCATCCAGCTCCAACCCCCTGCCATAGGCAGGGACACCTCCCACTAGAGCAGGCTGCTCAAGGCCTCATCCAGCCTGGCTTTAAATGCCTCCAGGGAGGAAGCATCCACAACCTCCCTGGGCAACCCCTTCCAGTGTCTCACCACCCTCACTGTAAAGAACTTCCTCCTAACATCCAGTCTAAATCTCCCCTCCTCCAGCTTAAACCCATTCCCCCTCGTCCTGACATTACTAGACCGTGTAAATAGTCCCTCCCCAGCCTTCCTGTAGGCTTCCTTCAGATACTGGAAAGCCACTCTAAGGTCTCCTCAAAGCTTTCTCTTCTGCAGGCTGAAGAGCCCCAACTCTCTCAGCCTGTCCTCATAGCACAGCTGCTGCAGCCCTCTGAGCATCTTCGTGGCTCTCCTCTGGACCCGCTCCAGCAGTTCCATGTCCTTCTTGTATTGGGGGCTCCAGAACTGCACACAGTACTCCAGGTGGAGACTGGACATGAGAAGGAAGTTCTTCAGCTTGAGAATGGTGAGACCATGGAATGGGTTGCCCAGGGAGGTAGTTGAGACCCCTTCCCTGGATGTGTTTATGGCCAGGCTGGATGAGGCTGTGGCCAGCCTAATCTAGGGTAGGGTGTCCCTGCCCATGGCAGGGAGGTTGAAACTAGATGATCCTTGTGGTCCCTTCCAACCCTGACTGATTCTATGTCCAATTTGGGGAAATAAGTTTTGAGGCCCACCAAGGAACACACACACAAACCAGGGGAAAACTAGAATTGTACTGGGAGCTGAAGTACCATGTTCTTGATTAACAATATCAAAATCACAAATAATTTGTTCCCTCCTAAAAGTTCTTCCATGCTTGAATTTAAATCTTGGTAAATGTACTGTAACTTTCATGGGTTATACCAAATAAACTGAAGACAGACTTGGGGTTATTTGAGAATGCTTCCTATGATAGTTTCAGTAGCTACAGAGAAAATATCTATTTTATTAAAAAAAAACCCCAAAGAACCACCAAAACCCTAAAAAAAAATATATAAAAAATTTTGTAAGAGATAGAAGTAATCCATTATTAAAAAGGTCTTTTTGCAATATCATAATAAGTGTTTTCTTTTGTGGGATCAAAAAAATATTCAACAAGAGGAGGAATAACAAACTGCACCAGTACAGGCTGGGAGGTGACCTGCTGGAAAGCAGTCCTGTGGAGAGGGACCTGAGGGTCCTGGTGGATACCAAGTTAACCATGGCACAGCAATGTGCCCTTGTGGCCAAGAAGGCCAATGGGATCCTGGGGTGTATTAGGAGGAGTGTGTCCAGCAGACCAAGGGAGGTTGTGCCCTGGTGAGACCTCATCTTGAGTACTGTGTTCAGTTTTGGGCTCCCCAGTTTAAGAGGGACAGGGATCTACTGGAAAGGGTCCAGCAGAGAGCTACAAGGATGATGAGGGGACAGGAGAGCATGGCTTATGAGGAGAGGCTGAAGGACCTGGGGCTTTTTAGTCTGGAGAAAAGAAGATAGAGGGGATTTGATAAATGTTTATAAGTATCTGAGGGCTGGTCAGGAGTGGGGGTCAGGCTCTGCTCACTTGCTCCCTGGGATAGGACAAGAAGCAACAGGTGTAAGTTGCAGCAAAAGAGGTTCTGCCTCAACACAAGGGGGAAGTTCTTTGCTGTGAGGGTCACAGAGCACTGGAATAGGCTTTCCAGAGAAGTTGTGGGGTCTCCTTCTCTAGAGCCTTTCAAGGCCTGTCTGGATGTGTTCCTCTATGATCTGTGTTAGGTAACATTGTCCTGCTCCGGCAGGGGGGTTGGACTGGATGACCTCTTTGGGTCCATTCCAAACCCCTAACATCCTATGATCCTGTAAGATAAATATGTTTGAAAGTACTGAACAACTGTCCTAAACACAGATTAAATAGATAACAAAGAAAGGTGCCAGCAGAGAGATTACTGAAGAAGGAAGACTGCAAGGTAGAGAGGGAGGTGAGTTGGACAATTTTATATTTTAAAGGGACTGTAGAAAATAAATCAGATTTAGAGTTTCAGTTTAATATGCTTCAAGAACCAGAAAAGGGAAATTCAGCCTCAAGTTAGCTTCTAAACCTGAGAAAAGGGCACTGTGGCTGCTTTCAAAAAGACTGCCACTAACTACTGTCTGAGCTTCTCCAGCTTTCCAGTATCTGAAGGGAGCCTACAGGAAGGCTGGGGAGGGACTATTGACAAGGTCTGGTAATGTCAGGATGAGGGGGAATGGGTTTAAACTGGCAGAGGGGAGATTTAGACTGGATGTTAGGAGGAAGTTCTTTACAGTGAGGGTGGTAAGACACTGGCACAGGTTGCCCAGGGAGGTTGTGGATGCTTCCTCCCTGGAGGCGTTTAAAGCCAGGCTGGATGAGGCCTTGAGCAGCCTGCTCTAGTGGGAGGTGTCCCTGCCTATGGCAGGGGGTTGGAGCTGGATGATCCTTGAGGTCCCTTCCAACCTAAACCATTCTATGATTCTATAACTGAGCACTGCAAAGGGACAACTTTCTAACTTACACATCTGGGTTTCACTTAGAACTGTTTTGGAAACTTTGTAAAAAAAAAAAAGATAGCTTTTGCCACAGATCTTATTAAAGGGAAAGTGAAATTAACTGTAAAAAGTAAACTGAACTAAGCTCTCTTCCTATTGTATTCCGAAATGAAATAAAGTCACTGCTAAGATGGGCAATGATCACATGGGTAAATCTCTGACAATAATAAACACAGGCTGATGTTCATTACAGAGAAATACTTACTCATATTAATATTTGATAACCACAATGCCAGTTTTAAAAGTATCTGTGTTGGCTAAGTCAACTCCAATTACAAATTGTAAATCATATTGTTCCCACGAACTGAAAAAAGTTCGCTGTGCGCCAAACGTATTAGCTCCTTCTCTATAAACAACTGTTTCATGTTTTGGTTGAACTGCTTAATAACAAGGAAGGAAACTAACTGGGTAATTGTAATCTTTGTTACAGAAGTGATTTGACTCTTTACATGAACATTACAAGCTCAATGAACATCACAAAATGGTCTGTGATGTAATGTGAAAATCAAAGTAGAGAGAATCATAGAACCATCACAGAATCAACCAGGTTGGAAGAGACCTCCAAGATCATCCAGTCCAACCTAGCACCCAGCCCTAGCCAGTCAACCAGACCATGGCACTAAGTGCCTCAGCCAGGCTTTTTTTGAACAACTCCAGAGATGGCAAATCCACCACCTACCTGGCAGCCCATTGCAATGCCAATCACTCTCTCTGGGAAGAACTTCTACCTAACATCCAGCCTATACCTCCCCTGGCACAACTTGAAACTGTGTCCCCTTGTTCTGTTGCTGGTTGCCTGGGAGTAGAGACCAACCCCCACCTGGCTACAACCTCCCTTCAGGTAGTTGTAGACAGCAATGAGGTCTCCCCTGAGCCTCCTCTTCTCCTGGCTAAACAACCCCAGCTCCCTCAGCCTCTCCTTATAGGGTTTGTGTTCCAGGCCTTTTATCAGCTTCATCACCCTTCTCTGGACACGTTCAAGTAACCTTATTCTGACTATGATTTAAGCACCACTAGTTTTAGCAAACTTAGAGGAAGTAATACATCTTACTCTAAAACTACACAGAATTGAAACTGGAAGCCAGTTCTGCTGCCTGCATTGATTCTTGTAATAATCAGTTGAATGCTTTTCACAACCTGTGAAAAGCATTGCTCACGTAGTGGTTCCTCAGCTTTCAAAGGCAGAAGCTACACGTCCTCATTCAAACATGAACAATCTGAAAAGGGGGCAATATCCAGGAATTCCAAATCATTAACAACGGGAAGTTCAGCTCATCTATTTAAATCAGCTCAGTCCCAGAATCAAAGTGGTTTTACATACCTAAGCATTGAGACTCAGGAAAATCTGAAGTTAGGAGATTTCCTATCTGAAGTTAGGAGAAATTCAGAATGGGAATAGCAAAACTTCCTCTTACAAAAGTGACAACATATAAAATGCACTCTTATTTTACTTAGCTTCTAAAATTCCCTACATAAATATCCCAAAGTCCAGTTGTTTTTGTCAACTGATATTACTGAAGTTTTTCACTTTTCCATTAAGAACATGCATGTAAAGGAGATCTACCTTTATCCATTCCCTCCAATAAATAATTCAAATTAACATAGACTGGAGATCAAAACAAAGTTGTAATAATTAGATAAATCAACCATGCACAAAGCTCACACTCTCACTTTTTAAAGTGAAAAATTATCACAGTATCACCAAGGTTAGAAGAGACCTCACAGATCATCAAGTCCAACCCACTACCACAGAGCTCAAGGCTAGACCATGGCACCAAGTGCCACGTCCAATCCTGCCTTGAACAGCTCCAGGGACGGCGACTCCACCACCTCCCTGGGCAGCCCATTCCAGTAGCCAATGACTCTCTCAGGGAAGAACTTTCTCCTCACCTCAAGCCTAAATTTCCCCTAGTGCAGCTTGAGACTCCTCTTGTTCTGGTGCTGGCCACCTAAGAGAAGAGAGCAACCTCCTCCTGGCTACAACCACCCCTCAGGTAGTTGTAGACAGCAATAAGGTCTCCCCTGAGCCTCCTCTTCTCCAGGCTAAACAATCCCAGCTCCCTCAGCCTCTCCTCGTAGGGCTGTGCTCGAGGCCTCTCACCAGCCTCATTGCCCTTCTCTGGACACGTTCAAGCATCTCAATGTCCTTCTTAAATTGAGGGGTCCAGAACTGGACACAGTACTCAAGGTGTGGTCTAACCAGTGCAGAGTACAGGGGCAGAATGACCTCCCTGCTCCTGCTGGCCACACCATTAGAGACTTCTAGAAATCTCTTCTTATGACAAAGAATTCTGCAAGATGGAAGAAAAATACTGACTATGAGAAGGGAAGATTTCAGGTGCAATTACAATGCTTGCAATACTCAGCTATAGAAACTGGACCTGACCATACAAATGCATGAAAGATATTGGAGAAATAACCAGAATATGGCAGGAAAGATTCAGGAATGATCTGTTTGGGTAGTCTCTCCTGTTACCCTGCTCTTACTTTTAGTTGCCAAGTGGCCAGCTAAGATGGCTTCAAAATGGCTAACCTTTACTTCAAGGTTTTTTACATTATGGTAGGGAAGAACATGCTGACGCATGAACATTTTGCCAGTCAAAGCAAAGCTAGCATATCAGTAAAGATCAAGGATTAGAAGCAACAGCTCTTGACTCTGACTCTGATGTATGCTTCACTTCCCTGAAATTTATAAAAATGCAGTTTCAGATGCAGTTATCTAATATTTCTTCTAATTAGAAGTGCTATCTCCCAATAAGTTCTGATACTGAGACATGCAAGAAAGAAATATCACATTTTCACTGCTGCAAATGTGGTTTATGAACTTAATTCTCACTCACTGCTCTGTCTGAGCATATGCACAGGAAGCCTTGTGGTTGCTAAGGACTTCATGAATCACATTCATTTCATGATTATTTTAAGCATGTGAGTGGTACACACTGCTCTGTAATGATGATTCAGTCATTAGAAAATAAATATTGAACATGCAGCTAATTCAGCCAGAATATTTGATATACCAAAATTTCAATCCCATATTGAAGAACTACAATAGAAGTTGCACAGCTGTATGACACACATGGAAATTTACTCTTGATTAATGATAAAAAAATGCATTTTTATGATGATAGATTTGCCTTGTGTGCTAGTTTGAGACTAGCTAGAATGCTTTGGTGAGAAGAACTAGACCATAGGCTGAGAAATGAAAACAATGGTGAGGTCTACTTTGCTCATAGTCTTGCTGAGATGTGTAGAAAGGAAAAGCAAAACACTAGATAAGGTCACTTTGCTTGGGCACTTTGCTCTGGGCTGTGCCCTCGGCTCTTTGCCTGCTGGGGAGCTGGGGCTGCTGGCTGAACTCCATCTTGCTTTCTAACCTCACCCTCATTTGCTTTGGCTGATTCACCTTGCTTCTTAATCCCCCTGGCTGAGCCTCCATTCTTCCTTGGGACTGGGGTAAGGTTGAGAGGGGTAGGGGGAAGGTGAGGAGGTGGTTGAGAGCCTCTCTTGGGGACTCAGGTTTCTGGGAGGGCTGTTGTGTTTCTGTATTACTTTTACCTTGTATACTTCTGTCTGTATGTACTGTAAATATCTGCTTGTAAATTGTGCCAGCTGTAAATATAAGCTTCACTCAAATTTCTAGAGCCAGCTGAGTCTAGCCTGGGTGATTTCTAAAGTGTGGGGGGGCGGGGGACACCCAAGCCACCACACCTTGGTTAAGTATTGATCATGTTTATGCATGATGATATGGTTTTCCTACAGATAAGCATACTCTATGAGGCTTCAATTCATTTTATCTTAGTCAGCCTGTAAATCTTTCATTTAGCACTGTAATGTTGTATAAATATTACTCTTTTGGTCTTATTTAGTAACAGGTTCAAGTGGCTTTAAAGGGTTAAGCAAAACTTAGTCGAAATACCCATTTTTTACCTAGCTGAAATATAGAAAGCCATGAAGTCCCACCTGAAACCACAGCCTGATTCAGACTTTAGGATACTTGTAATTTGATCAGGCTAACCATAGCCTGATCCAGACTTTTTCAGATACTTGTAATTTGTTTGATCAGATTTCAAGAAATCTGATCAAACAAATTACAAGTATCTGAAAAGCCTCAGTGTCTTAAACCTAGCAACAGTAATGGCCTTCTATTTGCAGCTCTATAAGCTTTCACCATCATTTCCATCGTCACCTGCTGTTCTGGAGAGACATGGCAGAGGAGGTGGCTCATCTGGGATCCTGCTGCTACTGGTTTCCCCTGCTGTTTCTCTTCCAGAGAACATCCTTTGCCAAAAGTAGCTTTCACCATTAGAGTCGGCATATGCCATCAGCACCAGTTCTCAACCTGTGATTTTCTCTCACATTATACACACCCAGGATATAGAATGAAACTGATTTCAGAAAAGCTTCACATCTCTTTCAAACATCTCTTACTTCTGCTAGTGAACCATCATCAATCATAGAATCAACCAGGTTGGAAGAGACCTCCAAGATCATCCAGTCCAACCTAGCACCCAGCCCTATCCAGTCAACTAGACCACGGCACTAAGTGCCTCATCCAGGCTTTTCTTGAACAACTCCAGGGACGGTGACTCCACCACCTCCCTGGGCAGCCCATTCCAATGCCAATCACTCTCTCTGGGAAGAACTTCCTCCTAACATCCAGCCTAGACCTCCCCTGGCACAACTTGAGACTGTGTCCTCTCATACTGTTGCTGGTTGCCTGGCAGAAGAGACCAACCCCGCCTGGCTACAACCTCCTGTCAGGTAGTTGTAGACAGCAATGAGGTCTGCCCTGAGCCTCTTCTTCTCCAGGCTAAACAACCCCAGCTCGCTTAGCCTCCTCTCATAGGCTTTGTGTTCAAGGCCTCTCACCAGCTTTGTCACCCTTCTCTGGACACGTTCCAGCACCTCAACATCTCTCTTGAGCTGAGGAGTGCAGAACTGGTCACTGCACTCAAGGTGTGGCCTGACCAGAGCTGAGTCCAGGGGAAGAATAACCTCCCTTGTCCTACTGGCCACACTGTTCCTGATACAGGCCAGGATGCCATTGGGTCTCCTGGCCACCTGGGCACACTGCAGGCTCACATTCAGCTACTATCGACCTGTTGTTCTGGAGCCCTGGATACCCTAAAAGTCCTCTTCCTCAGTGGTTTGAATGGGAGAGTAAAGGTACGAAAAACCTGTTCCCCTGTCCTGCAGGCTAGAAGCAGGAGGAGCAAAGGCACCTTTCAGCACAAGGGGTGCCCTGTGCAGTGCCCACGCTGGAATCAGGCTGGTGATTGGCTGTGGTCTTCGTGCCTAGGAAGTGGTAAAGTGACTCTAGGGAAAGTATAAATACTGGGGTGGTTCCTGCCTTAGAGTTCTCCCCTGCCTGGATAGTTCCTGCAGAAAGAGTCCCCTGGCGCTGTGAAGGACAGGATCGTCTCTGCTTAGGATGACTCCCCACTGTGAGCACCCTTTTGTGCAAGCTTGATAGTCTCAATGAGCCTCAGATGTCTTTTGAAAGAGAGAGAGCTGACAAGCATCTGGACCGCCCTTTCTCTCAGCCTAACTCACCTGTGAGTAGTGAACTTTCTGCTCAGCCTGATTAATAGTGGGGAAAAGTTGTGTTTATAGCTTAGCCTTTTCCATTTCCTGACTTCTAAACCAGCCAACTCTATCTATAGCATCCTTTGTAAGACATTCTCAATGAAACGGAGTCTGCTAATTAAACTAAATTAATTTCTGTATACAGTTTTGGGGGTGGGGTTTCAGGAAAATAAAATAATTCTATTTTCATATATATATTCCTGACTCAGCCACATTAATTCCCTGACTCCACGACATCTGTACCCCTAAGTCCCTTTCTGCCTGGCTGCTCTCCAGCCACTCTGCCCCCAGCCTGTAGCACTGCTTGGGGTTGTTGTGGCCAAAGTGAGAATCCTGCACTTATTAAATCTCATCCCATGCTAATTTGATTCCTCTGTTCAAGTATTTGCTAGGTTGAAGCTTAATGAAAAGATCCTCAAACTTCAAATTACTTACTAGGTGCATACATTCAGGTGTTTTATCTGTCTTCTGTTAGATTCAATAAGCAACCAACTAGTCTTTCCTTACCCTAAACTCTATGATGGTTTCTGTTGCCTCAGTGTTTATTGCCATTATGTGATATTGCCATTTCAAAACCACTCCATGAAATCAGAGGAATGAGGTACAATTAAAGGATTGATTTGTAAATTGTAAATTACCCTTTTAATGGCTTTTGCTGAGTCTTTTCCTCCCTGGGGGTGTTCAGGAAAAGACTGGATGAGGCACTTAGTGCCATGACCTAGTTGACTAGACAGGGCTGGGTTCTAGGTTGGATTGGATGATCTTGGAGGTCTCTTCCAAACTGATTGATTCTATTCTATTCTATTTTTATTTCTCAAGATTGACATTTAATCTATAAGGCTACCCTGAATTGCATATAGACTATACAAAATGCAAGCTAATGCTATTTCACCTTGAAGTTGCCAAATACATGAGCACTCTGTATGTTTCACAGTCTTTATCATAATCAAGCTACCAACACACTATCAACAACAAGCTGGGAAATTCAATGTAAACTCATCACCTGCCAAAAATCCTGCTTGAAAATTATGGAAGACCTCAATATATCTTATTTACTGGAGCTAATACAATAAACACATGGAAAAGGCACATGGCCCATAGTCCTCCTAGTCATTTAAAAGCTTAATTTTTTTCCTGCAGACGCCAGCTTTGAGCACAGAGATCAAAGAAGCTGCTAAAAGACCGCCTCTAAATCTCCCAAAGCAGTCCCCTCCACCAGTTAGAAAAAAAAATATTCTATGTCAAGAAGATATTTCTAAAGAGATGAACTGACACTCAGATTTCAGTGTTGGCCTTACATTCCAGTAAGAAACTTGTATCCAAAACCTCTGTGAAACTGGATATTATCAGAGGAATGCAGGCCTGGCACATAGAATCATAGAATCAACCAGGTTGGAAGAGACCTCCAAGATCATCCAGTCCAACCTAGCACCCAGCCCTATCCAGTCAACTAGACCATGGCACTAAATGCCTCATCCAGGCTTTTCTTGAACACCTCCAGGGACGGTGACTCCACCACCTCCCTGAGCAGCCCATTCCAATGCAAACCACTCTCTCTGGGAAGAACTTCCTCCTAACATCCAGTCGATACCTTCCCCTGAGGGGACACAACTTGAGGCTGTGTCCCCTTGTTCTGTTGCTGGTTGCCTGGGGTCAGACATGATGCCCTGGTTATCCCTCTGTGTCCTATTCCATCCCATCTTTTTCTAGAAGTAATCTGACACCACAAGTGCATGGGTAGCGATTTGTCTTCAACCCAATACTGCCTAATTATCAGACTCACCTTCAAGATATTTTTACAGTAGGGGGATTTCCACTGAACACTTTGCACAGAACAAGATTTGGGGGTCACCTATATGTGCCATTGATGCTATCAGATGAATCAGGGTAGCTGGTTAAGTTGGCCTAAGAGGTCAACATAACAACCAAAATAATCTCACTTCAATCCAAGCTCTGACTTGTCATTTGGTTTAGATGGCTTACTTTTCTACTTATAATTAAGCACATGATGTGCCAGAATACGAGCCAGCAGTGTGCACATGCAGCCCAGACAGCCAACCGCATGCTGGGCTGCATCAAGAGCAGTGTGGCCAGCAGGGCAAGGGAGGGGATTCTCCCCCTTTACTCTGCTCTCCTCAGACCCCACCTGGAGTACTGTGTGCAGTTCTGGAGCCCCCAGCACAAGAAGGACATGGAACTGCTGGAGCGGGTCCAGAGGAGAGCCACGAAGAGGATCAGAGGGCTGCAGCAGCTCTGCTATGAGGACAGGCTGAGAGAGTTGGGGCTCTTCAGCCTGGAGAAGAGAAGGCTTCGAGGAGACCTTAGAGTGGCTTTCCAGTATCTGAAGGGAGCCTACAGGAAGGCTGGGGAGGGACTATTGACAAGGTCTAGTAATGTCAGGACGAGGGGGAATGGGTTTAAACTGGAGGAGGGGAGATTTAGACTGGATGTTAGGAGGAAGTTCTTTACAGTGAGGGTGGTAAGACACTGGAAGAGGTTGCCCAGGGAGGTTGTGGATGTTTCCTCCCTGGAGGCGTTTAAGGCCAGGCTGGATGAGGCCTTGAGCAACCTTCTCTAGTGGGAGGTGTCCCTGCCTATGGCAGGGGGTTGGAGCTGGATGATCCTTGAGGTCTCTTCCAACCTAAACCATTCTATGATTCTATGAATACTAAAGTTAGACTTGTAATAGAATATCTCCTGGGGATGAGACCTCAAATCCCTCCATCAGATCTTCCAGGCAGGACAACAGAGTAAATTTATCTTAAGTTTTCTTTTTAAAGTGTATTATAGGTCCTGAGGAATAAAGATCTCTATTTGTTAGCATGAAATTATGAAATGTGAAAAATACAACTATTGCTCTACTAGCTATTATGGACTACTGAATAAAATATTCAAATACTCTGAGAGTTACCACAGTCTGCCTAAAATGTAGAAAAAAAAAACATCTCCACTTTAATTCAGGTGTCTTTTTTACTGAATAATTAACAGCTTCAACACATCTATTTTCACTAAAAGACTTTTCATCCAAAAGACAGAGCACAACAGCTGTAGTAATTAAAGCACAATTTCACTGTAAAATATTACCATCTCACTGGTTCTGAAGAAAGGATATAGTACATGTAACGTGTGTGACAATGTGAAAATATGAAGAGGGTTTTTACTTAATACTGCAATTAAAATGAAGAAAAAAGAACAAAGTAAGAGATGCCAGAATCCAGAACTCTATGTTATGTGCAAAACTAACTTCTGGCATTTGGAATTGTTAAAAATAAATGTCCTGTTGAAGAATTGCCAAATCAAAGTCTTTCAAACTAGGTCTTGGTAATGAATAGAACATTAAAAATCTTAAGCTTGAGAGCTCTATAAATGTTTAAAAGAGAAAAGAATCCAAAGTGTGACCTATTTCCCTATATATTTTAAGAATTATGATAAATAGGATCAAATGTAACATAAGCTTTTCCAGCATTTGTCTAGATGAGAAACTAAATTTGAATTAAGCTCAGGTAAGAAACTGAAATTCACTACTTGTCTTTGAATAGCTCTGTCTTTGAATGCTTCTGGACGAATAGAATAGAAACAGAATCAAATCCCTGGAGCTCATCAGAAAAAAAATGTCTCCAAGTAAGTTATTCTTGGACAAAACCACATTAAACTCTTTGGCATATAGTTTATCCGTGCTATAGATACATGTTTGGTTTGGTTCTGGAAACTGTTGTGATGGAAATTGTAATAAACCATACTCTAATTCATTTCCAAGGTATTATTACAACCTTTTGTTGTTCCACCTCAACACAAAGGGGAACTTCTTTACTGTAAGGGTCATGGAACACCAGAACAGGCTCCCCAGAAGGGCTGTGGAGTCTCCTTCCCTGGAGCCTTTCAAGGCCAATCTGGATGCATTTCTCTGTGACCTGAGCTAGATCATATGGTCCTGCTTTTGCAGGGGGGTTGGACTCGATGATCTCTTTGGGTCCCTTCCAACCCCTTACAGGATCACAGGATGTCATCCAGACAGGCCTTGAAAGGCTCCAGAGAAGGAGACTCCACAGCCCCTCTGGGGAGCCTGTTCCAGTGCTCTGGGACCCTTACAGTAAAGAAGTTCCCCCTTGTGTTGAGGTGGAACCTCTTGTGCTGCGGTTCACACCCATTGCTCCTTGTCCTATCACGGGGAACAAGTGCGAAGAGCTTATCATCCCCACTACTGACACTCAGCCCTCAGATATTTATAAACATTTATTAAATCCCTTCTCAGTCTTCTCTTCTCCAAACTAAAAAGCCCCAGGTCCCTCAGTCTCTCCTCATAGGCAGTGCTCAGTCCTCTAACTATCCTTGTAGCCCTCCGCTGGACCCTCTCCTGCAGATCCCTGTCCCTCTTAAACTGGCAAGCCCAAAACTGAATGCAGTACTCAAGGTGAAGTCTCACCAGGGCAGAATAGAAGGGAAGGAGAATCTCCCTTGATCTGCTGGATACGCTCTTCTTAATACACCCCAAGATCCCATTGGCCTTCCTGGCTACAGAGCCACATTGCTGTCCCATGGATAACTTGTTATCCATCAGCACTGCCAGGTCCCTCTCCACACGACTGCTTTCCAGCAGATCACCTCCCAGCCCGTATTGGTGCAGTCTATTATTCCTCCCCAGGTGCAGGAATCTGCACTTGTCCTTGTTCTGGTTCCTCTGTGCCCAGCTCTCCAGTCTCTCCAGATAGCTGCACAGCCTTCAGCTGTATCAGCCAAGCCTTCCAGATTGGTGTCATCAGCAAACTTGCTGAGCAGACACTCAGTGCCCTCATCAATGTCATTGATGAAGATTGAAAATTCAAAACCTAATGCTCAACCTGATCATGGCAAATTCAGACAATATTCATGATTAGTGCTGGGGGAAGTTTAGGCTCAAGGTGAGGAGAAAGTTCTTCACTGAGAGAGTCATTGGACACTGGAATGGGCTGCCCAGGGAGGTGGTGGAGTCACCGTCCCTGGAGCTGTTCAAGGCAAGGTTGGACGTGGCACTTGGTGCCATGGTCTAGCCTTGAGCTCTGTGGTAAAGGGTTGGACTTGATGATCTGTGAGGTCTCTTCCAACCTTGGTGATACTGTGAGACTGTGATAATATGGAAATGGCACTTGTTCATCAAGAATTTTGAAGAACAGAACATATTAGTTAACACCTCTGTATTTCCAGGTAAAATAATAATAGGAAAGATATATTTCAACCCAAAAGGATAACAGCAGAATTTATCAGCGTGTGCCACACTTCCTACAGAAGACAAGGACAAGCTGAGGGAACTGGGATTGTTCAACTTGGAATAAGAGAAGGCCCCAGGATAATCTAACAAGAGCCTTCCAGTACCTGAAGGAGTTCTACAAGAAGGATGGATGGAGACTGTTTGCAGAGGCTTGTAGCGATAGGACAAGGGGAAATGGCTTCAAACTAGAGAAGAGTAGATTAAGATTGGATGTTAGGAACAGGTTCTTTACAATGAGGGTTATAGAACACTGGAACAGGTTGCCCAGGGAGGCGGTAGGGGTCCCATCCCTGGAGATATTCAAAGTAAGGCTCTACAGGGCTCTGGGCAGCCTCATCTAGTCGAGGATGCCCCTGCTTACTGCAGAGGGGATAGGACTAGACGACCTTTGCAGGACCCTCCTAACCCAGACCATCCTGTGATTCCATGATAACTGGCCATGCTAACTATGGCATCAGATCCAGCATCCTCCTCCTAACCCAGACCATCCTGTGATTCCATGATAACTGGCCTTGCTAACTATGGCATCAGATCCAGCATCTTTTCCTAAGGTTAAGTAATGGGCTGTGTCCTACAAAGCACCTCTTGTGTTCTTATGGCAAAAAAAAAGAATCATTAAAAATAATTCTCAGGCTTTCTGTCCACCACAATGACCATCTTTCTTAGTTGATAAATGATGCAGAGATCCATCACATTCTAAAAAAATCCCACACTGGTTTAATTTAAAAATTCCCAGACATAACTAAATACATCCAGCTACATTTATTTACTCATGAAACTGCTTAGAAATCTATTTATTATCTACACAAACACTATACCAGAAAGAGCTTTCAACTGGAAAATTACTGAGCTTCTAGGCAGGCAGTGGTTTATAAGAAAATTTCAGATCCAGCTTTCAGGAACATAGAGTCGTGTTCTTAATGTCTGTGCCTTTCTAGGACTCAGAAATCACAATCTGAATTCTTCAAGCTGATGACAGTACAACATTCCTAAATATACTGCTCTACAGATGTGAAACCTAACCTGATGAAAGAGGTATTTCTTTTCCCTGTTTAATTAATGCAACACAAGTAATTATATCACAGTATCACCAAGGTTGGAAGAGACCTCATAGATCATCAAGTCCAAACTGTTACCACAGAGCTCAAGGCTAGACCATGGCACCAAGTGCCACGTCCAATACTGCCTTCAACAGCTCCAGGGACGGCAACTCCACCACCTCCCTGGGCAGCCCATTCCAGTAGCCAATGACTCTCTCAGGGAAGAACNAGTACTCAAGGTGTGGTCTAACCAGTGCAGAGTACAGGGGCAGAATGACCTCCCTGCTCCTGCTGGCCACACCATTCCTGATGCAGGCCAGGATGCCATTGGCTCTCTTGGCCACCTGGGCACACTGCTGGCTCATGTTCAGGTGGGTATCGATCAGCACCCCCAGATCCCTTTCTGTTTGGCTGCTCTCCAGCCACTCCGACCCCAGCTGTAGCTCTGCATTATGAAATACTCTATGTTCTCTAAGACTGATGCCAACTACTTCCTTTATGTTCATCAATCTGCAAACTAACACTGATGTCAGTAGTGGTGTTAGTCATCACAGGTCAGAATTTAACTGGCATGAATCTCACAGAACACAGTAGACTTATATCAACTTATATAAGCACATAAGTGTGCTAGTTTGAAGCTAAATGGAATATTTTAACAAGAGAAATTAGATTCTAGGCTGTGAAAAGGAAACAGTGGTGATGTCTACTTCACTCATAGGCTTGCTGAGATTTACAAAAACAAGAACACAAAACATAGCTAAGTCAGTGTGTGTGGGGATCTCTGTCAGAGCCTGTGCTTTCTCCCTGGGCTGTTTTCTGCATAACTAATTCTGCTTTCTAACCTCCCTGGCTGATCCTCCAACCTCACCTTGCACATAAAGCAAACTCTGGGATAAGGTAGAGGTGCAGAAAGAAGGTGGAAGGGTGGTTGGGAGCCCCTCCTAAGGACTCAGGTTTCTGGGAGGGCTGTTGTGCTTGTGTATTACTTTTAACTTGTATATTTCTGTCTATAGCTGTACATATTGTAAATATCTGCTTGTATGTTGTCCTAAGCTGTAAATATAAAGCTTCATTTCTTAATTTCCAGCTCAGCTGAGTCTAGTCTGGGTGATTTCATAAGAATGAGGGGGGGCGGGGGGTGTTGTAACTCCCAAACTGTGACAATAAGCATGTGGGGTTTATGCATTTTGGTATCATAGCATAAAGAAAGAAAGTGTTGCCTAGCTAAAGACTAATTTGTCATATATTCAAAGGTTTTTTATACTAATGATGAAGACAAATAAGAGGGTTGTTTAGAAATAGATTAATACCTCATCTATATAATGAACATATATAGATTAACAGTATATGAAAGGTATTTTATTGCTGTCATCAGTGATGAGGACCAAATGCACTTCAAAGTAGCACAACTTTATTCATTTGCAATGCTTCCCAGCAACGTTTTAGTCCTGAATATATATAAAATCATAAATTATGTTGGTTTGAGGTAGTAAAGCCTACAGTATATTTTCTTTTCAGTACCAGCCTAGATGACAAAGAATTCAAGATGGAGTCCTTTGAAAATCCCCAACGAAGGCAGAGCTACGCTGATGTCCCACAGAGCCAAAGAAGCAGGCAGCTGAGCCAAGTGATTGGTGTCAATGAGGTGGGACTCTGAGTCTCTTAAGACAGAACAGCTCACCCATGGGGCTGAAGGAGGATTCACTATAGAAGTATTTCTCAAACACAATCTCCAAGCTATGCCTTGCTATATTCATATCCTTCCTCTAGAAAAAATAATAAAAGCTATGTGTTAACCAATTCTAAGTGTCCTTTAATCATCTCTGTGTTTTTCAGTAGCATCTCACATCGCTGGAAGGGATATACCACACATCATAGGATAACAGGACATTAGGGGTTGGAAGGGACCCAAAGAGATCATCGAGTCCAACCCCCGAAGAAAATTACTTCTTCAGACCTTTTTTCCCAAATTTTAGTGTGATGAACAAGGCAGGTTTTGAGCTGCCTTTCTGAATCTTTTCAACATCTCCCAAGCCCATGTTCGTAAAGCTGTGGCACTTTTCCAAAATACATTGTCTTATAAATCTTATTCAAACAGAAAAAACTTTGAACAGCATTTTGTGGACCTACATCAGTGAATGAGCATGGAAACTTTTATAAATAAGATTAGACAAACCCCACAAAAGTCTGTTAAGAGATTTTTTTTCAGACCTCTTAGAGATTGTGAGTTTTAAGAAAGAAACTAAGATAAATATATCATGATAATCCTATTTGCAACACCTGTAGAACCTCTGCTTATGAAGCCTGTCATTGCATTTAATTAGCTGCTCATAATTATTACAAATATAAACGTTATTGTAAGGTGGATTCATGGAAGTGTGTTCTCTGTTAATAAAAGCATGTCCCTGCAGTTCCTCTACTGTTGAATTAGATGGTACAATTATGTGATTTGCCAGATCATTTACAGCATTCTCCTATGGAAACTGGCAGGGTTTATTTATCTGCTAGGTTTAGCTATCATTCTAAAATAGAAAATGAGGCTGTAGAATAGAATCAACCAGGTTGGAAAAGACCTCCAAAATCATCCAGTCCAACTACCTGAGGGGTGATTGTAGCCAAGAGGAGGTTGCTCTCTTCTCTCAGGTGGCCAGCACCAGAACAAGAGGACACAGCCTCAAGCTACACCAGGGGAAATTTAGGCTTGAGGTGAGGAGAAAGTTCTTCACTGAGAGAGTCATTGGCTACTGGAATGGGCTGCCCAGGGAGGTGGTGGAGTCGCCGTCCCTGGAGCTGTTGAAGGCAGGATTGGACGTGGCACTTGGTGCCATGGTCTAGCCTTGAGCACTGTGGTAACGGGTTGGACTTGGTGATCTATGAGGTCTCTTCCAACCTTGGTGATACTGTGATAACCTAGCACCCAGCCCTATCCAGTCAACTAGACCATGGCACTAAGTGCCTCATCCAGTCTTCTCCTGAACACCTCCAGGGACGGTGACTCCACCACCTCCCTGGGCAGCCCATTCCAATGCCAATCACTCTCTCTGGGAAGAACTTCCTCCTCACATCCAGCCTATACTTCCCCCTCCACAACTTGAGGCTGTGTTCCTTTGTCCTGTTGCTGGTTGTCTGGGAGAAGAGACCAACCCCCACCTGGCTACAACCTCCCTTCAGGTAGTTGTAGACAGCAATGAGGTCTGCCTACAGTACAAAGTATCTGTATAAATTATTAGCAACCGCAATAAACCAACATGTTGCAGTGGTTCTCCTAAAGTTAGATGTTCTGTTTCACATTCATATTTGACATAATCCCTGTATTTAACATTTATGTTTATATTTAATGCTATAAGCATTCATATCACTTAATACAGTAAGCACAAGAACTTCCTTAGACCTTTCAATATACCCCAGGAAGGATATAGCTTGCACAGTTCAAGTAGGTTGTGAGTATGAAACTTTTCATAAACAAAGTTTCAGTGAAAATTATACAGAACCATAAAAGCTTTGGGGCCTTAATAATTGGCATTTTCTTATGAAAAGCAAGGCTGTATTTTGTCAGAAAGCTCTTATCAGTAGAGCACAGAACACTGCAAGCATTTTGCAGTCGCTTTACTTTTTTTTTTTTCCCCTGGATATTCACAGTGGTAGATGACAGAACAGCTTTATGTCTTCAGCAGTTGATTCTCACATGCATCAGCCTCTGGGACATCTGATAAGGATTGTTCTGCTTCTCTAAATCAGTAAGTACATTAGACCTTTGCTTAGTTGACGTAAGCATATATCAGCCAATTACAGCATGTCTGTTTTATCAGGGGAACTCTCAGCAGCCCAACAACAGTCTCGTCCTAGCTTCTAGGCTCAATGATTTTATAATCTGGTTCACTTATGGCCACTCAGACCAGGACACTAGGATATAATAAGAACAAGGATGTCCAGCTATGACAATAAGCATATTAATTCCTGACTCCATAATTTCTTTGTGCGCATACTTAAGGCAATTAGAATCATAGAATGGTTTAGGTTGGAAGGGACCTCAAGGATCATCCAGCTCCAACCCCCTGCCATAGGCAGGGACACCTCCCACTAGGGCAGGTTGCTCAAGGCCTCATCCAGCCTGGCCTTAAACACCTCCAGGGAGGAAGAATCCACAACCTCCCTGGGCAACCTGTGCCAGTGTCTTACCACCCTCACTGTAAAGTGACTTGCCTTTTCAGAGAGGAGCAGGTACTAAAGTATTGACAGAGAAGAAGGAATGAAAATCATACATGCAAAAATGCCTAACTAAAATAAAGGAACCTATTAAATTCCCATTCACCTTCCTTTCAACTAAATTAAATTTCCTTTTATAGCTAATCAATACATTATTAGCAACATTATTTTAAATCACAATAGACCTCTGCAGCTCCAACAAAGGGTGACAAATTAAATATTTTTAGCTTAGATGACCTAATAAGAGCTATTTTCATTACATATATCCCTATTATAATAGCTAATCTTGGAGGTCTCTTCCAATCTGGTTGGTTCTAAGATTCTAAGGCAGCTCCATGTCCAACAGAACAAAAATAATTATTCACTTGTATCAATAGATCCCAAATTTAACCTGATGATGACCCTATATAGCTAGACACATAATTGTCTCTCAGGAGAGAAATCTCATGCAGAAGACTTTCTGTCTTGTGCAAAAGTATCACAGTATCACCAAGGTTGGAAGAGACCTCACAGATCATCAAGTCCAACCTGTTACCACAGAGCTCAAGGCTAGACCATGGCACCAAGTGCCACGTCCAATCCTGCCTTGAACAGCTCCAGGGACGGCGACTCCACCACCTCCCTGGGCAGCCCATTCCAGTGTCCAATGACTCTCTCAGTGAAGAATTTTCTCCTCACCTCGAGCCTAAACTTCCTCTGGCGCAGCCTGAGGCTGTGCCCCCTCGTTAGATGTGCTCACTCTAACAGATTTGTATTTCTGCATTATGTACCTCTTTCCAGAAACAGCAGTAAATATTAGTTAGACTATTTAGCAGGCTTTGAATCCATAGTACCAATGTATGGAAGAAAACAAATTTGCTAGGCTGGGTTATTAGACAGATTGAAAAAAAAAAATAAGAAATCAAGGTTCTGCAGAACTGAAGCATATTGTATCTACTATGCAGAAATCGTAACAGTTCCTGCAAGCAGAAGGCAGATTTTTTAGGTTCCTGTTTTTTCCAACAATTCTTGACAGAATGATACAAAACTTCAGCTTCAGTTGTCTCAAGAGAGACACACATCAACTGAAAATATAGAGACACACATCAACTGAAAATATAGAGACACACATCAACTGAAAATATCTACAAGTGTCAGAAAGAAACTGTATTAAATTGCTTGGAGACTCATAACTGGCATAATGCCAAAAGATCCCTTGAACTTTGACCTGGCTATCAATACAGGCAGCTGGCCGTTGGTGTCAGCCAGAGAGATCACGCAGCTGAAAATGTCTGGGACCTGCCCAAGAAAAATAGGGGGAGGGGGGGAAGGACAATTATTGCCATAGTAAATGAATAATTGATTAATTTTACTCTTGTTTCTTTTCTTTGAGATATACTTCTACATTTCGCTGCAAAGGAAGAGCTTCCAAGGAACTGCACATATCTGATGTACTGAAGGAGCTGGCTTCCTCCCACGACTCAAACTGCCAAAAGTCACTTTGCTGCCTGCAGGCTTTCTCAAGCTAGGTCAAAGGAAAGGAGCCAATCTACAGAACAACCCAATCTGTCTTCAGGTTTGAGGTTTGGCAGAAGTTTCAGCTCTGATACCATATAAAAATTTCAATTACTAAGAAAATCTTAAATCAGACTTGGAAAAGTATTAGCAAAATGGGTAATCAGCCTTAGATGTAGAAAGAGACACAAAAATCACATTCATATAAAATCTATAATATACCACAACTCATACCAACACCCATCTCAAGAAAGGAAATGTTTAAGTAATAACAGAAAGTTCCCTCATATTGATTTTGCTCTAAATTCTCAACATTTAAAGCTGTGCAGCCAATTTGATCTACAACATTTGTGTGTGTTTGAAACAAATTTAGCTGGGAATGCTTTATGCCTGTTTTTCTATCATGTTTTCTGAAACAGAAGGAAAAGCAATATAGGAACATAACCATGGATTGAAAAACAACTAAATGTATACAGAACTCACTAAAATAAACAGATTTTCCATTTGCATTAGCCAAGAAAACACATCAACCTCTTCAAAAACCCAGTGTATATAAATAATGTAGCTGCTTGGGTCATCTGCAAAGCTTTCTATATAGTAAAGAATTGAATTACGGTTTCCTGTTCCTAGTCACTGCCCAGGTGCATGGAGAAGTTCTCAAACCAATGTTTATCACTGAAACAAGAAAATTATTGGGAGCTACAAGCTAGGTAGTTTCTTTAGCAGGAAGAAGAGGTTCTGCTTAATGCTGTTCTAGCAGACAAAACACAGACCTCGTCTCGGAGAGAGAGAGATGCTATATAACCTATATAACCTACTGCTTTGCTTCTTTCACAGATTGACAGACTGCTAGAATTGACAGAATATTTAACAAGCCCTGAAGTTCAAAGCCTTCTGTGCAAATATACATGTTTCTTTTTTGTTATCAGCTCTAAAAGTTGGGTGGCTTTGCTCCTCTAATATTGTGAGCAAGACAAATTTTGAATGGTCTGCTATTTATCAAAGTGTCTGTCATTTATCAAAGTTCATGCCCTGAACAGCTGCTGCATAGTCAGGACTGGAGAACTCAGTCATGTACATTTTACCCACAAGAGTAAGCAATTATGTGTATAAGTTCCCTTAGCATTAAGAGGGAGACAATGTAATTACAGATTGGTACAACTTGGGCTCACAACAAAATGAAAATACCAGGAAGTTCATTTCAGATCAGTCATCTTATACATCAAAACCACATTATGCTCAGAAATAGGAGGCTCAAATCAGTTATCTAACAGGCATCTTGCACCATTCGAGACACCTTGAATATCTCACCTGTTCCCCAGCTGCTGCTCCAGAAGAGCGCAGGTGTCGTGGAGGTCCTGTGTCATATTTGCCAGCCCTGGGTGGATGTCTCAGGCACCCTTAGGTGTCTCAAATGGCACTAAATGCCTATATTTGATGCAAGCCTAGGCTGTCATTCCTTTACAGGTTAAGCAGATATGTGCTCCTTCAGACAGAAAATGTTCAGACCAGAAATCACTGAAATCTACTTGAAGATAAACGGGAGAAGGGTTACATTTCTTCAAAGACAGGGAGTGTGTGGGATGGTGCTACTGCTGCAGTATGACATAAAAAGCCTGGTCTCGTACATGTGTTGTGTGAACAGGAAAAAAAGAGAAGGCAGAGAGACAGAGAGAAGGGAAGCACACATACACTGCAGTTGTACGAGATCTCTGGAACATGACTAGCCCTTGTTCTGTATGAATTTCTCCCTTCTTGTAATTGCTTATAACCTGATTTAGCAAGGGAGGCCCCATGATGCACTACTGTGTCCAGGTCTCACCTTGCTGTAGAATCAAGTGCCAAGTGTAAGGTCCTGCACCTGGGTCGGTGCAATCCCAGGCACAGATACAGGCTGGGTGGTGAAAGGCTGAGAGCAGCCCTGAGGAAAAGGACCTGGGGGTCTGGGTCGACGAAAAGCTCAACATGAGCCAACAGTGTGCACATGCAGCCCAGACAGCAACCCTGTGCTGGGCTGCATCAAGAGAAGTGTGGCCAGCAGGGCAAGGGAGGGGATTCTCCCCCTTTACTCTGCTCTCCTCAGACCCCACCTGGAGTACTGTGTGCAGTTCTGGAGCCCCCAACACAAGAAGGACATGGAACTGCTGGAGCGGGTCCAGAGGAGAGCCACGAAGATGATCAGAGGGCTGCAGCAGCTCTGCTATGAGGACAGGCTGAGAGAGTTGGGGCTCTTCAGCCTGGAGAAGAGAAGGCTTCGAGGAGACCTTAGAGTGGCTTTCCAGTATCTGAAGGGAGCCTACAGGAAGGCTGGGGAGGGACTATTGACAAGGTCTGGTAATGTCAGGACGAGGGGGAATGGGTTTAAGCTGGAAGAGGGGAGATTTAGACTGGATGTTAGGAGGAAGTTCTTTACAGTGAGGGTGGTAAGACACTGGAACAGGTTGCCCAGGGAGGTTGTGGATGCTTCCTCCCTGGAGGCGTTTAAGGCCAGGCTGGATGAGGCCTTGAGCAACCTGCTCTAGTGGGAGGTGTCCCTGCCTATGGCAGGGGGTTGGAGCTGGATGATCCTTGAGGTCCCTTCCAACCTACACCATTCTATGATTCTATGATCTCAGTAACATGCATTAGAGAGCAACCTACACTCTCAACATGAAAATCTTTTTACACCACGAGCACTGTGTTAAAGGAGCACAGACTAAATCCACCTCCGGTACTGGACAAATGCATCGTACTGGCTGTACAAAATACCTGTTCCACGAGCAGGAACCAAACCCATCAGATAAAAGATATGCTAGTTTTTTTTCTTGTTCTCTTTGAGATCAACTACACTCTGCAGTCCTAGCTTGGACTCTATGCTACTAACTCAGTTTATTAGTTACGAGGTCTGACTACCAGGTTACCCAGGGAACACGCAAGTCCTCCAGTGTAAGGATCTCCCTCCTACCCCTTTCCTGTCTCCCATTACTAAAGCTTCCAAGTCACCTCCCTCACTCTTCCAAATACACATTTTTGGTTCCCTGGGGAGAGGCCAGCCGAGAGGTTTATTCTGTCAGCTGTGTGATATTAGCCCTGAGGAACAGGGCTGACATCTCTTCTCATCACAAGTGAAGCTGCAACAAATCCAGAGGAGGGCCACAAAGATGACCCAAGGGCTGAAACACCTCTACCATGAGGATCAGCTAAGGGAATTAGGATTGTTCAGCCTAGAGAAGACTCGGGGGACCTTATAACTGTCTTCCAATACCTAAAGGAAACCTACAGGAAGGCTACAGAGGGACTTTTACAAGGATGTCCACTGATAGAAAAAGGGAAATGGATTTAAATTGAAGGACAGTAAGTACAGATTGGATCTTATGAAGAAATCCTTCACTATGAGGGTGACAAGACTCTGGAACAGATTGTCCAGAGAGGCTGTAGATGCCCCCTCCCTGGAGACATTCAAGGCCAGGTTGGATGGGGCCTTGAGTAACCCGGTTTAGTTGAGAGGCATCCCTACCCATGACAGGAAGATTGGATTAGATGATCTCTAAGGTCTCTTCTAGCCTGAGCCATTCTATAGCTGTATATGTAAGTGCTCACCTCTCCTTCTCATGGCATCTGCTCAACTGACCTTAAAATACATCCACATCACATCCAAATATTTTTGTTTGAGGACAGGAAAGGAAC
The DNA here is from genome assembly GCA_013400475.1 of Tricholaema leucomelas. Classification (NCBI taxonomy): domain Eukaryota; kingdom Metazoa; phylum Chordata; class Aves; order Piciformes; family Lybiidae; genus Tricholaema lacrymosa; species Tricholaema leucomelas. Next base: position 4,684 of record WAAF01003928.1, on the reverse strand, counting down.
TAAAGGATAAACTTGCTTAAAAGTGAAAGTTACCTTAAAGACAGTTTTCAGAAATGAGCTAATAATAGAAGGCTACATAAAATGACAGTGCCTTAAAAATTATCTTGGTACCTTATCATTTCACTTAACAAACAAACAACATAGAACCATAACAGTTTGGAAATAAAGTTTATCATGTTCAGTCACATTTTCTAGGCTCTATGATTGTATCTGAGAGCCAAAACATTTAATGTGCAAAACAAAAATATTGCTGAACGTTCACATTGTACACAGATGGATAATGGACATCAGAGACATGTATTTTTACATCAAGGTAATACTTATAGCTGGAGAAGAGATATTTGATGATACAAGAAACAACTGAGTGACTGTCTAAATAATTACCAGAATACCCTGTCTAGTGAGTTTGTGGGTTTTGCATTCCTACTCTAAGATCACAGGAGGTGATCACAGGTTCCTTTACATTCCTACTCTAAGATCACAGGAAGTTCAAAAGGTTTATCTGACAGGAGGTATGTGTCTGAGCTCTCCTTAGCCTCACTATATCATTTATACAAAATCATAGGCTACTGCTTCTAGACAATACATCACAGGCCAATGAGAGGAATTTATTAAGCAAATCCAAGTAACTTTGCTAGGCAGTTGCTGTGTGTAGAATTTACAGCCACCTCAATAGTCTCACTGATACTTGCCGTGATCGTGGTACAAACACCATCCTCAAAGTGATGACTGATAACCTATGACCCCTCAATTTCATGAGGTCCTGAAAATCCTTAGCAATGTATGAATACAACTGTTCAGATATGAATGGATTCATGGCCAATGTACACAATATCCTTATTCATAACTTCTGGGGTTGGGGAGATTTTTTTGGTTGGCTGGCTTTTAAGAAAACAGCATCAGTTAATACGATGTCATTTTACCTACCACAAACAAGAAACTGTGGCAGTAGTTAACTTAGGAGTAAACAAGAAACTGTGGCAGTAGTTAGGAGTAAACAAGAAACTGTGGCAGTAGTTAACTTAGGAGTAAACAAGAACCTGTGGCAGTAGTTAATTTAGCAGTAAACAAGAACCTGTGGCAGTAGTTAATTTAGGAGTTTTGTTCAAACAGATATTTTCCTGGTTTTGAGCCTGTCTTCTAGTTCTATTCTTTTACCACTACTCACTCAACACTGTGAAAAGTGACATACATCCATTGTACACTACTTTAGGGAACTTCCAGCTACTGGAAAGTAGTTCACTTTGCTTCTGGTCTATGCTACTACTATGGCTTTATAGAAGATGTTTTTTTCCCTAAACAGTCATTATAAACCAAATATGAATACAGAAGGAAGCACATCCTATTGTCTTTATACAATCCTTTCCACTAAAACTGTTTGCTTTATCAGGAAATCATAGAATCATAGAATGGTTTAGGTTGGAAGGGACCTCAAGGATCATCCAGCTCCAACCCCCTGNGCCACTATAAGGTCTCCTCGAAGCCTTCTCTTCTCCAGGCTGCAGAGCCCCAACTCTCTCAGCCTGTCCTCATAGCAGAGCTGCTGCAGCCCTCTGAGCATCTTCGTGGCTCTCCTCTGGACCCGCTCCAGCAGTTCCATGTCCTTCTTGTGTTGGGGGCTCCAGAACTGCACACAGTACTCCAGGTGGGGTCTGACGAGAGCAGAGTAAAGAGGGAGAATCACTTCCCTTGCCCTGCTGGCCACACTTCTCTTGATGCAGCCCAGCACACAGTTGAGACAATATGCAACAAAGGTAAGTTAGGTCACAACTCTCTCAGCCTGTCCTCATAGCAGAGCTGCTGCAGCCCTCTGAGCATCTTCGTGGCTCTCCTCTGGACTCGCTCCAGCAAATCACCAAAACATACAAAGGGTCTATAAGACAGAGCAAAAAATACTAGCCTGGCAGTAATTCAGACATCTGATCCAGCTCTTTTAAGATCCCAGTGATCCTCTCATAATTCATTTCCACTTAAAGATGCTCAACCTGCTCTAGTGGGAGGTGTCCCTGCCTATGGCAGGGGGTTGGAGCTGGATGATCCTTGAGGTCCCTTCCAACCTAAACCATTCTATGATCCTATGATGTCAGAAATTCCACTAGCCTCTGCCACACAGGTAGCTGCTCTGGCAGACACCTGAACAAAGCTGTCCGAACGCTAAGACAAAAATCAAATTTAGCCTGAGCTTTTCTGGGGATGCTTGAATTGGCTCTGCTGCAAAGCTAGAACTGTAATATTTACAGCTTTCCAAAGGAAAGGAATCCTATTTGTTAAATCAAAAAGCCTCATTTGTGAACAATGGAAAATACTACTAAACTGTACTTTCCAAATAGTGGCAGCTCTTCTACTGCTGGATTGCACAGCATACCATATCACGTCACTGGAGACTAAAATAAACCCTTCCCAGAAACCCAAGTGCCCTACAAGACTAATTTTAAGAGAAGTTATTCCAGGCAAATGGTTTTAGCTAAATTTGGCTATTAATTCACATATTCAAACTGATTTTGAAAAAGGCTGTATGTTTGGGGTAAACATAAAAAACATGGAACACTGTGTTTCCTCTCTGCACCACAGGAGTTGTGCCTCACTGAATGTCAGCTGAAAAGTAGAGCTCAAGGTTAAGAGGATATTCTTTGCTTCGGTTGTGATTATTCTGCCTTGGCACCAAATTCTCAACAATTCTACACAGGCTTCTTAGCCACTCAATGACCTCTGGAGAAGACTCTCCATAGCAAAATGTCTCTGTGTGCTAGTTTGAAGCTAGCTAGAAAGTTTTGATGAGAAGGGCTAGATAATAGGCTGAGGAATGAAACCAATGGTGAGGTCTACTTCGCTCACAGTCTTGCTAAGATGTGTAAAGAAGAAAAGCAAAACATTAGATAAAGTCACTTTTGCTCTGCACTTCGCTCTGGGCCTGCTGGCTGAACTCCATCTTGCTTTCTAACCTCACCCTCCTTTTGCTTTTGTGGCTGATTCACCTTTGCTGCTTAATCCTCTTGGCCGAACCTCCATTCTTCCTTGGGACTGGGGTAAGATTGAGAGGGGTAAGGAAAGGTGAGGGGGTGGTTGAGAGCCCCTCCTGGGGACTCAGGTTTCTGGGAGGGGAGTTGTGTCTGTATTACCTTTTACCTTGTATATTTCTGTCTATAACTGTATATACTGTAAATATCTGCTTGTATATTGTGCTAGCTGTAAATATAAGCTTCATTCAAATCCCCAGAGCCGGCTGAGTCTAGTCTGAGTGATTTCTAAAGTATGGGGGGGTGGGGGACACCCAATCCATCACACTCTGGATGTATTTCTAGAGTTTAGAGAGATATTTGTCACTGTAAGACCATACATTCATTTAGAGAAAATACTTGAGAGATCTTATTGGTCAAAAAGCTTCAGACAAGGTGAGAGGATCTCATCCTTTTTATGTCAGTGTGACA